>PVJD01013578.1:0-33278 GCA_004026545.1 Mormoops blainvillei
TGAAAAGATTGTATTCTTATTTGTAATATGTTTACCTTTGTTTTATAGACTCAAGTTGAAAATGTCAGATCCTGCTTTAATACATTTTTTTCTAATATAAGAATTTAATGCTATCAATTCCCTTTGACAGTCTTTAGGTCTATCCAATAATTTTTGATACATCATGTTTTTATTAGTTTAATTTAAAAGGCTTTTTCATTCATATTTTTCATTTTTCATGATTTATTTTTTGATAATGAGTTATTTAGTTTTTTGCTAAATCTCCATGTATTGGGGGTTTTTCTAGATATATTATTATTAAATTACAATTTAGTTTTATTGTGTTCAAAGGATATATTCCATATAATTCAATCTTTTCAAATTCAGTGAGACTTACTTTATAACCAAGACTATAGTCTACTTTGATGAATGCTACATGTATGCTTAAATAAATATATGTATAAATTTACAGCTCAGTTGAGAATGTAGAAAGCTGTAACCATCAATCTTACCCTTACAAAATGGTAAAAAAGTTGCCATACAGGTTTCGAATTTACATCTTTTCTTGAACCTTTCAGAGAACTGATGTTCCTGGGAAAATAACTACTCTTAAATCTAAGCAAAGACAAGCAGTTCCAAGAAGATTACTTTGGAAATACATTGCCACACCTAGTGAGAGGAATTCAGCTAAAATTGATAACGTGAATTTGCTAAAGGCTGAGTGTGGGCTAGCAGGGGAATATAGAACACTTTAAAGCAAGTTCATACCCGCTCCCAGACTTTTTGCAGCAGACCTAACTGGGTGCTCACCAAAAAAGATGGGGAACAGGGCAAGAGACATAAAAAAGCAGGTAAAATGGTGCAGATATGGAAGCAGGGGACAGCAACTATTGCAGGAAAAGAATAAAGCCCACCTTGACCTGCCTCCTTTGTCTCTCCTATGAAATAAAAGCTATAAATCACTAGTGGAAGAACATTATATCCTTAAGACATTAAATAAAATCCACTGTAGCTGGGAAAAGAGCACAGGAAAAAAGTAACTTCTCTCCCTGAAGGTATGTCAAAAGTACTTACTGAGCCCGGACTTCCAAATTGAAATGGGGAAGAACCGCTGAGAAGACACTACCCCTGAGGCCAAGGGACAGAGTGCCTTCCTAAGACTGAGGAAAATTCAGAACAAAGAATACTGCCAAACTTTCCTCCAGGCATATTAACACAAGTTGGGTAGCAAAGGTTTAAAAAGATAATGGATAAGAATTTTTCAAAATTATTGACAGATACCAAGCCATATATCAGAGAACACCAAGCAGAATAGATACCAAAATTTAAAAAATGAATTAAAAAAGCCCCTCCCATATGAATATACACTCATATAAGCCATATTCAAAATTCTAAAAGTCAAGGAGGAAAATATAATTTTAAAGGCAGCCAAAGAATAAAATTACATATTGAGATATGAAGATAAGAATTACAGCAGAATTCTCATCAGAAGCTATGCAAATTCAAATACGATGAAGTGCCATCTTACCAGTGCTGAAATAAAACTTGTCAATCCAGAATTTTTTACTTGGAGGAAATATCTTTTTAAAATGAAAAAAAAAAAATTATTCAGTGAAATCTAAACAGAATTTATTGCCAGGAGAACTGGCATGCTGTCATAAAAATGTTAAAGAAAGTTCTTCTGGCAGAAGAAATATAAACAGAAAATTGAACATTCACAAAAAAAAATATTACTGAAAATGGACAAAAAGGAAAGCATATATCCCCCCTTATTTTCAGTTTCTCTAGAACATAACTTTTCATTGCCTAATCACAAATAGCAGCCATTGGTACAATGCATTATTGCATGGTTGTAGCAGATATAAAAATAAACTGTACGATAATAATGATACAACTGTGGGAGTAAGGAACTGGGAATATACTGTTTTATACTTTCTGTGAAACAGTATAATATATTCTGGAAGTAAACTGAGTAAATCAATACGCATAATGTAAACCATAGATAACCACTAAAAACAAAATTTAAAAGGTATATGTAATAAGAAAAGAGGAAGAGAAAATAGAATCATGAAAGAGTACAATTAATCGAAAGGAAATAGAAAAAAAGGAAAAAAGGGAACATAGAACAGATAGAATTAATAGAACACAGCTAGCAAGTTGGTAGATTTATTCCAACTACACTGATAATTACGGTAAGTATAAATGGTCTAAGTATGTAGTGAAAAGACAAATTGTAGGATTTAGAAAAAAATAAGGACTAACCACAAGCTGCCTGTAAGAAATCCAGTGTAAATATAAAGGTACAGTTAGGCTAATAGTAAAAGAATTTTAGGAAGATATACCATATGTATTAGTTTTATTTACTACTATAAAAAAATTAGCACGGTTTAGTAATTTAGAACTACATAAACATATTATCTGACCATTCCATAGACTAGAAGTCGACACAGGTATCACTGGACTACAATCAGATATCAGCTGGACTGAGTTCCATTCTGGAAGTTGGAGGCATGTCCTTTTCCTTGCCTTTTCCTGCTCCTAGAGGCTGCCCACATCTTGGTTCATGGCCCCTGCCTTGGTCTTTTTAAGCTGTTATAACAAAATACCGCAGACTACTTAGCTTATAAACAACAGAAATTTAATTTTCACAGTTCTGGAAGCTGGAAGCCTGCTATCGGGGTGCCAGTATGGCCAGGCGAGGGCCCTCTTCCAGGTTGTATCCTCACAGGGTAGACAGGGTTAGGGAGCTCTGTGGGGTCTCTTAAAAAGAGCACTCGGAGTTTTGCAACAGCTCCCTAACTGACCTCTGTTTCCAGTAGTGCACCATGCTTCTTTTCGTCACATCTATAACAAACATAACTCAGTTTCCGCACTTCGGCCACAACGATCATTGAAAAATGCAAATCTGGTCATATCACTCTCATGCACAAATTATTATAATAATTTTTTTCCTCCTTGACAAAATCTCAAGACCTACCAGGACATATACTTCCAATCTTATCATTTGACACTCCTCATCACACTGTATTTTGCAGGTAAAATGAACTTCTTTAAGTTACTCATACATCCAGTGGTATATTTTCTGACCTCTGTTTTTTTCAAAGGTTGTCTTCCTTTCCTGGAACATACTAAATAGATAGCAATCCCTCACTCATCATTCAAATACAAAATTAGACTTAATTTCTTTTGGGAAGTCTCTCCTAACCTTTAATACCAACTTGAAGTAAGGGACTCTGTCCATAGCACCCAATCCTGTCACTGTTGTATCCCTAACACATTACATTTCATTTGTTTAATTCCCTTTATTTTGTCTCTTAGATCATAAGCTTTGTGACCAAGAAGAGCCTAACAGGTACTTAATAAATATATTTTGAAAACAATGATTGAATATTTATACAGAAAATTATCACTAGGTCATAGTGTTATCACTAATCAATTATTCAACATAAAATAAGCATTTATTGAGCAAAAGCCAAGTATTAGGAGTGTTGGGATAAAACGGATAGAATCCTTTGAGCTCTCCTGTCAAAGGTATTTCAAGAAAAAGATGAGGTGAAGCTGGTCCTTGAATAAAAGATAGAAATACAGGTTTTAGAAGAGAACTTTCTAAGATCTCTTGAGGAACAGGCTCTAAAAATGGGGAAGATGAGAGGCAGGGAAGAAAGAAGTTCTCATGTTGGGAAATAACTGGACAATTATTTAACATTTGCAGAGCGAGGCTGATGTCAACAGTATGCAAATACCCTTCTCTGTTACTGAGCATCTGTCCATTGGAGTGAAGACAGTATCTATTTGATTTCATTCACCAGTAGAATTCTAATAAATAAAAGCTAAATAGGAGTCGTTTCAAATGCCTTATTAAAGGATTAACTTACAATTTTGTACCTCTTTATCTAAATCACACCAATGGGTTTCTGTCCCCCACCCCGTCCCGCCCCCCGCATCAGCTTTTCAACCCCTTTCTCTCAGATAGTCTCATTCACCTTTTCCCCATGGTACTTTCCCAAGCAGCATGTTTGCTAATGCACATCGCCATCTACTGGCGATAATTGGGAATCAACAGCAGACTCGAGAAAATTGAGGCTCGTTTCCTGCGGAAAGACTTGCTTCACACTCACCACTTACCCATGCTTCTCACGCAATGGTACTAAGAAGCTCTGGTAAAAGCCACTGTAAGAAGCCAACCACTTTAATAGAGACAACCTGAGTAACTTGGATTATTGAGTGGGAAACCGGATGTTATAATTGCTTTTGTGTGTGCCATTACAAATATACAATGGACAGCAATATATGAACTTACAACATATGATCAATGTTTCCTGGGGGCTGCTAGCACTCTGACATCAGGAATAACATAAAATATGTCCATATTCAAGACTGACTCACCCGGAATCAGAAAATCTGGGTTTTAGCTGTGTAAACTTGAGCAAGTACTTTTACTTTTTCGAGCCTGATTTCTCCTCAGTTAAAGGATAACTTCTCTCACCTGCCTTGAGGTACTACTCTGAAAACAAAGTGAGATAATGGAGGTGAAAATATTAGTGAAAAACAAAACTAAGTGACAGTAGTAGTCATGATATGTTAGTGGAATTGGATTATACTTTTCATGACAATTAAATCTGAGCTCTGATTCTATTGCAAGCAAGATTACAACTTTGATGTCTTGTTGAGTTGATAAAAATGGAGTATAAAGATTATCCATAAGTCTCCTTCAGGTCCTGGGAAAAATGGACAATTCATCTCTCTGGGGATGATATTCCCATTCCCCTGGCTATCACAGTCATTAAGGGCTGGGTGGTGACTCAGAGAAGGAGCCTAGCCTACCTGGAAAGTGGTAAAAAAAAACTTCGTGTGTTTTTGGATCCACACACACACAGTCATTATAGTTTATCCTCTGCCCTCACCTGATGTGCACATAGACAGGGCCCACAGGACAGGTTGGGAACAATTCCTCATCCAATTCCCTAGGTCACGTTTGCACACTTTGCTTTGATACCCATCTTCTCACTTGAGATTACCTGTTAATGCACATTTTGCCTTTGTGAAAAGAAGAGCTTGGGGGAGTTGTGTGCAGGGCTCTAGAGGACAGTAAGTCCAACTGTTTCCTCCTACAGAGGAGAAAACTGGTAACCAGAAGAGAAACAACAAAGATTTCCTCCTGATATTCACAGTGCTGCTGGACAGAGACCCAGATATACTGAACCCCCAACAAGTTTTTGTTTCATTTTGTTTTGTTTTGACAGTGCTAGGTTTTGTCCTGGCCTTGCAAGTCCTCTTCATCCACAGTCCGAAAGTGATTCTGATTATTGGATGTCAGCATCGTAAGAAGATAACATCTGATGGCCAAACAGCTATTACTTCCCAGCTTGTACACATAAATCCCAAATGTGGATCAGAACTTCTTTCAGCGACGAACCAGAAAGGGCGTACACTTGGATGTCCACAGGAGACGGGCAGCCGAGGGGGAGGAGCCTCGCTGCATATAGCAAAGGGTAGGAAGGTGGAAAGCAGGGTCCGGAGACAGGCAAATGCTGGCCACCGACAGGGGTGCTTTGTGTCATGGAGGTCAAGGAGGAAGTAATCCAGGTGATAAGCTGACATGAGGGCAGGCAGTGGTCCGGGCCCAGGTGGGCAATGCCTAAGAACACTCTTGAGTTGCTGGGCAGCAACACCACGGTCTTGGTGCCGCGAGTCAAAGCTAGCCACGCTGCTCAGTGAAGGGCTGGAGACTTGGGTTGCTTATCAGAGGTGGGGCGCCCTCTCTTCTTACGTTCTGCAGGTCACATCAGGGAGTCTGTGGAAGCCCTAAATTTGCATGAACCAGGCACAGTTGTCATGGCCTCTGACCCCAGATAGTGATCACAACAGCGGCTGATAACTCGGACTTGACCCTTGAACTCTTCGGGGGTGGAGTTGGAGTGCTAGTGAATTTTGAAGATTATTCAAGGTCCTGAGGGAGCCAGAGCGCCTCAGGGAGCAGGTGCAGAGGAGACTCTAAGGCTGACCAGCTGCCTTACTCATTCAGGGGCCTAACTCTGACCTCTTAGAAGAGTGTTTGCGGCAAACACATTGAGCTGGATCCAACCTGAGAAAGCACAGTCAGTATGGTACTTGGAGAAAGATCTCATATGTTAATCTAGATTGCTTCTTTTTTGATTTCTCAATGGTCATTTTCATATCTCTTCCTTGACCCAAAGGTTTTAGGAGACACACCGCAGGCCAAGAGACAAGGTGGCTATGTATAGGTGCATTCAGGTGTGAGCATCTGAAAACCAGACCTTAGAATTCTGAAAGAGAAACATCCCTCCTGCCTGTCTCCTTAAATCTTATCCAATGCCAAATTGATTCAGCCGTGGTCTCCGGATTTTACTCAGGAGAAACAAGCAAGGCACATTTATTGCTGGACACGTAAGTCCCCGCTACAAAGCATGAAAACTGAGAAGGAGCTACCGCAGGGAGCCCGGGCCCTCCTGTCCTAGAAAACTGAGCCGGCGACTTCCAAAGATACTTAAGAATGATGTTCCGTCTGCATAGTTAGTCATTAACACGGGCGGCACGCTCCGGGCCCTTCACAGCGCAGCTGATTTCTTCTGTTGTTTAAACTGCAGCCTTGGGCCCTGTGTCCCCCAGCAAGCCAGGACAGATGGGGACATCTCAATAAACAAAAGGAGGCCTGACACATACCACAAAATTCCTGTGCTTCAACTATTCATTTCAGAGTCTTTAATGTTTAACATTTAATGAGTGCCGATATAATTGATCACTTTAAGTCTCTGTTTATTTGCAAAGAGTTTAAAAGCACCCAACTCAGCTGTCTGCTTCTTGGCCCGGGGGGATAGCCGTTCCTGGTCAGGGACTTGGGAGCAGGCTAGGCTCATTCACGATGGAAACCTTCCCCTCCGCGTGCTGGGTGGCTGCTTAGGAAAACATTAAAGTCCCAGGTGATCTAGAATCACTATTCCTAGGATAACACCAAGCCTGAAGTCAGTCAGGCGTCTTGATGCCTATGAAGTGTTGCAGGAGGAAGAAGATTTCTTTTTTAGAATAATCTTTTAACATTGTTACTTTGGGATTCTATTGGACTCACCACACATTTATAAGAATTTATACCAAAATGGAATATGAGAATAAAGTGACAAAAGTGATGTGTGAAGTGCTCAGGGTTTTCAGGACACAGTGGCTAATATCTAGGTTAAAATCTGTAACATTAAGGTAATAAATATTTAAGTGGAATTTTTAGAAAATTTAGATAACACCAAAAATAATAATATCACCAAAAAGCTTATGCCATAAAGAAAATCCCTGTTAATGTTTGCAGTCATTTTTCCTAAGGGAATTATTATTATAATAATGATAGATGCATAAATTTTACTTTCTAACTGCTTTGTGGATAACGAGACATCATCTTTGAGAGATTCTGTGTAAAAAGTACAGAATTAAAGTTTTTAGTCCAATTCTGCAATGAACTAGCTTCCTGACCTTGAGAGAGGCTCCCAAAACTTTGTAGTCTTCATTTTCATCTCTATAAATACGCAAGGAGAGCTAGACAATCACTAATGGCCCTCTTCACTAAAAATTACAATTAGAAACAAAAGCCATAGTGTCCTCTTTTCTCACTGTTTTAACACCTGCATCCTAGTAAGCAATGACTTAGAAAGGATTGAATGAGCTGTGATTTCTAAAACACAAGATGTAAAATTAATTTTCATGTACATTTACAATTTTGTTTAGTGATCATGCACATATTGTTGTAAATACATGTGCGCGTGCCTGGGCGCAAACACACACGTGCATATTCTCGGTAGTGCTAGTCGCCTGCAGATCAAAAGGATGCTTAAAGTGAAGCCCTGACACAGTTTCAGCAATCAGGGAAGCTAAATTCACTTGGTCTCCTAACTTGTTGGTAAAAAATTGATGAATTGTCCCTGCTCAAGCTCTCAGCTAAGGTCAAAGCACCCTTGAGGAGACAAGAAAAAAAGAAAAAGTGATTTACAGATAAGGCCGGTAGCCCTGGCACAAGGAGTTTTTGTTTTCTTAGCTCCAGTCCCTGGGAGAGGAGTGCGCCTCAGCGGGCACACAGTGTTCCCCAAACAATGTTAGACACACGCCAAACTGGAGCCCAGCCAGCTTCTAGCTACCACGCTGAATTCCTGCTTGCCACCCATGGACACACACAAAAGGCAGGCCCAGGTTACCACAGCCTCCCAGGTAAGGACCAGAGCTGCTATTTGTCATCATTAAGCGAATGGGCCATTCTTCTTCCTCCCATCTTCTAATCAATGGCAATGACAACTGCCTGGAAAAAAAAGTGGGACAAACAACAACTCCAAATTCTAGACTTAGGAAAGCGCGGACTCCCTTTCCTCAACTATTTCTGTATCAGGAAACATTGCTCAATTCTACAACTTACTCTCTGTCATCTGAGTTGTATATTTTTCTAATAGCTATATAAATATTAATTCTCTGAATACGAAAGTTATGTTTATCATTAAGGATAATTTAGAAAGTCGTAAAAGTCAAATAAGAAATTAAGAAGCTTTCATAATCAATAGCCCAGCTACGCTCACAATGATCTTTTTAGTGTGTGTTATTCTGACCATTTTTAGGTGAGTGTGATGTATGTATGTGTAGCTTGTACACACAAATATGTAGCTGTGCAGAATCAGTTTTCCACAACTGGTGACATGCTATACATACTATTTTGTATTTGTTCATTCAACAATATATTATAATTATCATTGCAGTCACTGAGTAATTTTAAAATTGTGAAAATAATATCGTGCAGGGCTGTTATAAGTATAAAATAAATAAATGTAAAACTCTCAAAAAAGGTACCTGACAACTGGTAATCACTGATATAATGCTAATTTCACTAAAATCTCATTGACAGGAAATCATTTTTCTGTTTAAAATACTAAAAACTGTGTAGTCAAAATGTCTACAAAGACAGGAAGAAGGGAGAAGGGTTTTGCTGACAATCACATGACTAAAAATCAGTGGACTTAAAATTGGTTACTTCCTTTAATCTCCTCCTAAGGAGTGGGCTGGATTAGACTTGAGCAGAGTCCACTGGCAGAGAAATCATTAGATATTAACACAGCCTATGGTATCGTCTGCACTTTTATCACTAGAAAATTCTATATAATGTTGAGATCAGATTGTGTCCTTATAGCAACCCAGTGATTCTAGTGCAAAGTATTTAACAATATTTAAAAAGTCGAATTCTTTTTGCTCAACACAACTGCACAATGTAGACAGTAATGCTCAGAACTGAGGATGTATTTTCTGTGTTCTAACAGAGAAGACTTTTATCTAATGCCCTGGGTACTTTGCTTCTATTTACACAGTCTGATAGCTGCAAATAGTTGACTTAAATTAGGCCTATTGTTAACTAAGAGGCCACAGTTTTCTAAAAACAATTATCAGCCCTGCGAACAATCTTGTGGAAAGCATATGTAATATGATTAGATCTATGGTACCAAAGGAAGAAGAACATCTCTTGAAAGCCCATGTTTAAAACAAAGTAGAGGCCCGGGCTGCATGGCAATGTTGGTTAGAGCATGGTCCAGATATGCCAAGGTTGTGGATTTAATTCCCAGTCAGGGCACATAGAATCAACCAATGACTACATAAATAAGTAGAACAATAAGTTGATGTTTCTCACTCTCTCTCCCCTTCCTCTAGCTCTAAAATAATAAACTAACTAACTAACTAACTAACAAACAAGGTAGAATGCTATATAGGTGTGTGTCTCCGAGCCAAGCCACAGAAAACATGTTCTATCTTGCTCAGCTCTGACCCATGACTCAGAAGATAACCTGACATTACCTGGCAGCCAAAAGTTCTGGGAAGGTTTCAATCAAATGGGAAAATAGGTAGTCACTTTCTAGTTTTCATTCTATTATTTAACGACAAGTATTGTCTATATGTTCTAAGCATTATAATTGGAGCTTTCATATATGCCATATTATTTAATGATTACTCTCTATTCAAAAGAGCATAAATTCAGGCTTAGTTTTCTCTCCAGTTTTAACAGCCTTTGTATGTTAAAAGGACCAATTAGCAATTTGCATATAATAAAATTATTACTATTTGTTAAAATTTACATATACTATTTCGCTACTCTCCACTTTCTCCATATTCAGTTTCCTCTATTTTCTGCCTTCTTTGAAATGATTAAATATTTTAAAAGTATATATATTTTCTCTCTTTTTGATTAGACGTTATGTTGGCACTCTTATTGAGATTTTTCTTAGTACCACATACATTCTATTTTTCTCTACATTAAAAAAAATTTTTATTGATGATGCTATTACATATGTTCCCGCTGCCCCCCCGCCTTTTTCTACCTCCACCCATCCCTCACTATCCCCTTCCCTCTGGCCAGTACCACACTGTTGCCATGCCTGTGTCTATGAGTTATGCATATATGCTCTTTGCTAATCTCTTCACCTTCTTTCATTCAGTCCGCCTTCCTCCCCTCTGAGAGCAGTCAGTCTGTTCCATGTGTCTGTGCCTTTGTTTCTCTTTTGTTCATCAGTTTATTTTATTCATTAGATTCTACAAGTAAGTGAAATCATATGGCATTTTTTTTTCTGACTGGCTCATTTCGCTTAGCATAATGCTTTCCAGGTCTATCTATGCTGTAGAAAAGGGTAGATTTCCTCTTTTTTTTTTTTTAATGGCTGCATAGCATTTCATTGTATAAATGTCCTACAGCTTTTTTTTCCACTCATCCACTGATGGACACTTTGGCTGTTTCCAAATCTTGGCGATTGTAAATAACACTACAGTGAACATGGGAGTACATATATTCTTTCAAAATAGTGTTTCAGGATTCTTAGAATATATTCCCAACAATGGGATCATTGAATCAAAAGGTAGTTCCATCTTTACTTTTTTGAGGAAACTCCATAGTGTTTT
Source organism: Mormoops blainvillei (assembly GCA_004026545.1). Taxonomy (NCBI): domain Eukaryota; kingdom Metazoa; phylum Chordata; class Mammalia; order Chiroptera; family Mormoopidae; genus Mormoops; species Mormoops blainvillei. The sequence goes on from PVJD01013578.1 coordinate 10,903, forward strand.
CTACAGTGGCTGCATCAGTCTGCATTCTCAGCAATAGTGCACTGAGTTGCCCTTTCTCCACGTTCTCACAGGCACTTGCCGTTTGTTGATTTGTGGATGATGGCCATTCTGACAGGTGTGAGGTGACATCTCATTGTGGTTTTAATTTGCATCTCTCTGATAATTAGTGACGTTGAGCATTTATTCATATGCCTGTTGACTAGTTGTATGCCCTCTTTGAAGAGGTATTTATTTAGGTGCTTTGCTCATTTTTTAATTGACTTTTTTGTCTTCCTAGTGTTGAGGTGTATAAGTTCTTTATATATTTTGGAATTTAACCCCTTATCAGATGTATCATTGGCAAATATATTCTCCCATACAATGGGCTCCCTTTTCATTTTGTTGATGGTTTCTTTTGCTGTGCAAAAGCATCTTAGTTTGATGTAGTCCTATTTGTTTCTTTTTTCTTTTTTCTTCCTTGCCCTAGGAGACATATTGGCAAAAATATTGCTACACGAGATATCTGAGGTTTTATTGTCTATGTTTTTTTTCCTAAGTTTATTATTAGTAAATGCTTTTAACCTCTTTCTATCTACAAAAAGAACCTTAAGAATCTTCTATTTTTATTTCCCCCAACCTCATTGTATTCATTTTAACTCTCCATACATGTAAGTCTAACTGAACATTATATTTACTGTTTTAAGTAGTCAGTATTATGTTTACTGTATATTTTTTTCAGTTTACTGTTTTAAACAGCTAAATAATATGTTTGCAGTAAATAATGTTTTTACTGATTTAAATACCTAATCACTTTTTAGAATTATTTGAAATGTGTTCAATTTCAGCTATTCCATCTTGTATAATTCCAAGGCCATGCCACGGGCTATTAGTGCACAGGTTTATTCTAATTTAAGAGGACATTTATTTAACAAAAGAGTAAATGCCTCAAAATATCAGACAATAAACTTAAAACATAAAATCTAAACACTGCCTTAAATTCACTTCTTGGTGCCACAGATGACCACAAAGTGTTTGAATATCTAAGTATATTTCCAAAATTGGGTATGTTTATAAAGTTCTAGTTATTCATTATTAAATTTAGCCTCCCAATTCTTATAGCTGACAATAGTTTCTAAATTGATGTCACTCAGAACTGGCAAAACCAACTCCAGGTGTTGATTAACTGTCCATCACAGACAAGTGTTTATCTATATCTTCTCCATCAGGAAGTCTGATTGGTCAGTGCAGTGGAGGAGATGGGATGGGGCTGTGTGCAGGATGGCACTGCTCATACAATATTCTGGTTAAGTGCTCAAAAGATTAAAATCCCAACAAACAGACAATATTTACCACAACAACCATTACATGAAAGCGATAGGATTTTACATGATGGTATAAGATAAAGCCACATGATACAGGGCCTTCACAGAATGGAGCAGATTTATTTGAGTTAGCATTAAAACTATTTTCTTGTCCAAAAAAGCAATGTGTTTCATAACTATTTTCTATGTGGCACCAAAGCAGCTAACTTACGAATAGTATATTAGCATATTTAGCAACAGATAAGTTCTTATAACATTTAGTGGAATGACATTTTAAGATATTGTTGCTTACTGTTTACTTGCACTCAAAGTAATTGACAGTCCCCCTTTTCAACTATTTCCTCTATTCTAAATGTTCCTTTGAAGTTACATGTGACCATGTAAGCCACTTCTAGACAATGAGAAGCAAGAGGAAATTAATGGGCTAGTTTCTAAGAAAGTTTTTCTTCTTAATTCAGACTAAACTGTTAGGGTATCTTTGTCAGCTTACCTCTCAGCTCAGGTGATACTGGGAATATGGTAACTCTATTGTGATCATAACAATAAAGGCCACGTTGCTGACAGCAGACCAGGAGAGTCTAGACCCTGAGGATGCTTTGAGCAGTTGTCTCAGTCATAAACTTTTTATTCTGAATTTCTTTTTTTTAAGGATTTTTATTTATTTTTTTAGAGAGAGGTGAAGTAGGGTAGAAAGGGAAGGAGAGAAGTATCAATGTGTGGTTGTCCCTCACGTAGCCCCAGCTGGGGACCTGGCCCGCAACCCAGGCATATGCCCTGACTGGGAATCGAACTGGTGACCCTTTGGTTCACAGGCTGGCACTCAATCTGCTGAGGCACATCGCCCAGGGTTTATTTTGAATTTCTTCACTGAGGGAAGAAGAAAACTTGAAACTTGTATCTCCTAGTTATTGTTGTGCTGTTATTTTCTGCCAATAAAATTATGACTAATGAACTTCCCTTACCATTCAGGCACAAGAAGCAGCTGTCTTTTTCACAGTGATACATATATCAGAGATTCTCAAACTCTCTTAGGTCAAAGAACTAACTGATAGATCAGTAATTTCTTCATAATGCCTCAGACCAAAGAAACACCCAGCAGTTCTGTTTATTAAGTACTTAGATCCAAACAATTTAACATTTATAATTTATGTGGCATCTGTGCTTTTTTCAAATATGTAAAATAATCCACTACAACCTTGCGAACGGGCAGTAGTATCCCAGAACACTTAGGTGCAGAATTTGGGAATCATGGCCTATTGTGCTTTCTTAGGACAGAAAAGTAAATGTGAATTTTCTAGGCTGGTTGCCTGGAGTGGGGCAGGGGGGACTAGGGGCAGAGAGTAACAAATATTTTATGATGATGAACTAATCTATATCCTGATTATAGTTTTGCTTATACAAGCTTTTAGAAATAACAAAATTCAAAATTTTCACATAAATTACTGAAATATATTATATGTAAATGCATTAATTATAGTAATTAAACAGGACTGCTTGCCAAAGAAGATGACAGGAACAAAAACGACAATGCCCACGATTCTACAGTTTACTCAAGAAAAAAGAACATAGTGCAGACAGAAAGTGAGAGCATGCATCATAGCCAAAGGCCTCCCAGCAACAGGCCCTGAGAGGCCAGGCGAGAGCTCTGATTGCGTGTAAGGGCTATGTGTGCACACTTCTCGTCTTGAATCAGGAACTACCGACACATGCACAGCACTCTGGAACTAGAAAGTCCATAATGGATTCTCGACTGGGATTTCTGATACTCTGTGGGCCACATAAGCATATTTTTGGTATGTAAACTACCCCATTGGCAAAAATTCTCTGGGGGTTCCACAAGAACAGGTAAAAATCATCAATCTACTCTTATTGATTAAATAATGTTAATTAACTAGTACAAACCATCCTCAAGCTCCTCAAACACATGGTTTAAAGTGACCATGTGTTTAAATATAAATAATTATATTTTATGCTTTAACCAAGGGCCAATGTTACATGGGTATTTCAGTAACACAGCTCAGGCCAATTCTAGGTCTGCTGGCACTGAACCTCGTGACACAGTAAATAATATTTTAATTAACAAAAACAGACCAAAAGAGTATGAACTGCAAATCACTATACAAACAACATGAATTATATAAAGTAATACCCCCTTTGCCCTAGTCCGTGAAAATAGAGAGTGATGTCGCCATACACGTATTCACAAGTTTCAGTTTACATAGTACCGTGCAAAGGGAGGCCATCTATAGGGTAATTATAAAATTGTAAAACTGATATCTATAAGCTGTACAGTAAAATTAATTCCATTAATTTTGATTATGTATTATAATAATGTTAAATGGTTAGTTAAAATAATCAAGGTTGGATTTTATTATAGTTTTATCTTGACTCAATTTTATATTGAATATGCTATAGAGAAGGGGACATACTGAACAAATTGATCAATTACTCTTAAATATTTATTTTATCCTCCATATCATAAGGAATATAATCTTGTCATGGTTGAAAAAGAAATGCAAACAAAGCACTGGGTATATGGAGACATTTAATAATAATAATTACAGGAACAGCTGTAACCTATGTAGTCACATAGGGCTCCAAGCTCCCGATATTTGGTTTAATCACTCTTTTGATATTTTTGATATTGATATTTGGTCAATATCACTATCTTGAAAGTATAAATAATTTGAACTATGAACTTTGAACTTATGTTCTATAAGTGATGTCCCCATGCAACAATGGATTATATGCAATATGCATGTTCTCTTTCCAATAAACTACAAGTTTGGTGATGCCCTGTGAGTATAGGATTCTGGTGGACCCAAAATACATGGGAGCTCAGCAAGACTCAAGGTGTGTATGAGATAAGCTTGCTATATCTACAACTGAGTAAGAGAGGCAGCAACAACCTCAAGAAACCATGATTCATAAAGAAACCAAACCTTGCTTTGAATTTAAAAAGAACACAATTGTGTGTGTGTGTTTAAACATGAATGACCGAGAAACTACATCATATCCTTTCCTACTCATGTTATTTTCCATTATTGCCCAATCACCTGCACTAAAAATAATGACGTAGAAGGAAAGGGAAAGATAGGACAATGCATAGATACTTTGCCTTTAAATCCTTTCTTACCATTCAGTAAGCTGGAAGAAGAGTGTGTTGATAAAATGTGCCGGTATCAAGAAGTAAAGTAAAAACAGTTGGGTTAACTTTGTATAGCATTTCACTATTCTGGCAAGAATAAAATACTAATGCAGGCAAAACTATTAAATACAAATTGTGTCATTTCAGTGATTCTGTATACAATTTAAACACTATTATATTTGCATTAAAGTTGGCATTGCAAAATATAAAGATGCACAATAAAATGAATACAAATTTAAATTTTTAATTTTTCTTTACTTAGAATGACATAATACCAAATAAAAAACACATGGTAAGAAAAGAAAAACTGTAGAAGAAGGAAAAATGCAAGTATGTTTAATATCACTTTCCTTTGTTTTTTGTAAAACACATTTTCATTTTGCACCCAACACAAAAATTATGCAGTAGGTCCTGAATAATATTATTGCAGCAAGTGTTCTTGGTATAATAGAAACGTCATGCTGTGGATGAATGAGTACTTGGATTGCTACAAATACATAGATCAAAAAGACATCATTTATTCAATCCACACATCTTTCATTTATTTCTTGAGTGAGATTTAAAAACTGAAATATAAATAGAAATAGTGAATATTGACCCAAGTAAATGTCTGAAAGACTGCATGACTAAATGTCAATAGTTTATTTTGTAATCAAACCTGAAAGGTGGGTACCTGTTTGCAGGTACGTTCTGGGAAATGGAAAACTTGGTGATTTGATGTTTCCTTGGTGATATATCTTGCTTTTCAGATATATAGTCTTTGTAAAGGCAGAGTTACAAGCTTTGAATGATAACTGCTTCCTCATTCTGCTCGCTTTAGCTTTTTCAGATTGCTAATAATTTGGAGGTCAGATACAAAATGGTAGTAAGGCAACATTAAAGGGAGTTTATGAAAACATGTTTGCAGATATCATTCAATAAATATCCTTTATACATTTAAGGATTCAAATAGAATATTTCTGTTAGATGTCCCTTATTTTAGAAAAAAGAACATTCTGGATATGCTTTTTATCTTTATAAAACACAAATCAATAATCTAGTGTAGATAACTTTTTTCTTACAAGGCAAAAAAAAAAAAAACAACCCTAGATATATAGAGCAAGTATTATATTCTTTTCAATATATTTGTTAGAATCGTCATTTTTTAAGACTTTTTTTTTAATTTTGAGAAGTCACTGAAGTTTAATCTCTATGTCACTTTATATATATGATATTTGCCCAGAAAATAGAATGGACATAATATGGGGAGAACCTTAGGGAATAGTAGCTTGGCCTTGAGAGGACCATTCAAGACCTTCAAACAGGAGGGTGGGTCCAGAGAAGGAGATAGCCTGACACAATTTCTGTTGCCAGATGAGAGGAGCTTTAGAAGGTGCTCATATGAAGAGAGGGATAAACAAGTTCCTGAGAACTAGCTGAAATGATCAATCAATCCAAAGGAAAAAGTAACTCAAGTTCCAAGTAAAGTAGTTACATACACACCAGAAAAATATATATGAATATTTTCCACTCAGAATTTAGTTCTTTAATGTCATGAAGTTCTTTTAGCAATACCACTGATTTTTTTTCAACCATGAAGATAGACTCATCTAAAAGATGGAAAAAAAAACTTTATTCTATTATTCTTTTCTGCTTTTATAAAGATATATTCAGAGAAAAACTACTTAAGGCCAATTATGTCTCCTTTTGGAATTGTCTAATGCAAATTGCATAATTTTTCTATTTATGTTATTTGAGCTAAGACACCTAATAGCATAAAATATGAGCATATTGACATTATGTTTTCCTTCCTTCCTTCCTTCCTTCCTTCCTTCCTTCCTTCCTTCCTTCCTTTATTTAAACATGGGGATGCAAGCCCTCTTCAGGACAGTGATTTCATTTCCTTAGGTATATACCAAGAAGCCAATTTGGATCATATGGTAGTTCTGTTTTTAAGTACTCCTGGTAGGCAGCTTTTGCAGAAATTCCAAAAGTTGCCACCACCTACTCCCATCAATTGCACCAACTTTTGCTATTATACTGAACTGGGTGCCAGCAGTTATCACTTACAGAACTCTGTACAGGGTATTCCCAGAGGCACTGAGCACCATATCAATACCACCAAAGTGTTGAGACATTGTCATCATCAGCAAACACTAAAGCATATTAGTGACTGTATATTCCATTCAGGAAATGGGAAAATTCACCTTTCCCTTTTTTAGTACTTTACATCAAATGGTGAGTATCCTTATAAAGAGAAAGAAGAAAAAGGAGACACAAAGAGACACAAAGAGAAAACTATGAGAAGACAAAGATAAAGATTGGAATGACACATCTACAAAACAAGGGACACTAAGGATTGCTGATGCTACTAGAAGTTAGGAAAGAAGCACAAACTGGTTCTCGCACTGAGCCTTGAGAAGGAACCAACCCTGCCAGTACCTTGATTTTGAACTTCCAAACTCAGAACTATGAGAGAGTATATTTTTGTTGCTTTAAGCCATCAAGTTTGTGGTAATTGATTAGGGTAGTCTTAGAAAACTAATACACATGGCATGTTACATTTGGTAAGTACTTTAGGCCATTAATTTCATTGACTCACAAAAGTCATTTAAGGCAAATATTATTGTTTTGATTTTACAGGTGAGAACGCAGAAACCAAAGCAATGTCTTGACTTTCCTATGATAGCACAGGGTGACATTTGGAGACCTAATCCAATAGAGTTTTCTAGTTATCCAGGATCATTTGTTCACTCAACAAATATTACTGAGTCCATTGTTTGTTCCAAATATCATCTTTGTTCAGGAAGAGAAAAAGATAATGAAGATATACTCCTAGCCATTAATTTTCTTACAGTCTATGAAAATAATATATACTCTGTTAGGCAGTAAAGTCATGAAGAAAGTATTTTCCAGTCAGTTTGCAGGGGAAAATCTAGATAAAATTGTGAGCTGTGGCTCTAGAATACCAGGATTAAGCAAAAAATAAAAATGAGGGAGAGAGAAAGAGAGAGAGAGAGAGAGAGAGAGAGAGTGAGAGAGAGAAAGAAGAGGCTTAAATTGATCTAGGTTTAACAATGACTGACACAATATTTATAAATGCTTTCAAAAGTTTTTAACACACTGTCATATAATTATCACACAATAGATGAGAGTCAATGTAATTATGTAACATTCAAAGATGAAGAGGCTGAGCTTTGGTAAGTTGATAAGCCTGGGAATTGAACTTGTATTCATTTCCTTGTATCCATATATACTGATACTAGTATATCATACCAAACTGCCAGGAAATTCTATGGAGTAAATAACTTAATTTACTTTATTTTTTCTGTATTAATATTATTTGAACACTGCATCTCACACCCTTCCATTTTAGCACAGATAACAATTATACTTAATTAACTAGTTATGTGCTTATTTTTTCTGTAGCAGGATCCAATTCATGATCACATGTTACGCCTAGTTATCATGTTTCTCTAGTTTTTCTTTCTATAAATAGTGTCTCAGTATTTTTCCCCATTGACTTAATATTTTTTGAAGAATGTGAGTCATTTCTTTTGTAGAATGGTTCTCAATTTCGGCTTTTCAGATGTTTACTTGCTCACAGTGAGATTCATATTGTACATTTTGGCAGAAATACCATAGGCGTGAGTTTGGTACCTCTTAGTGTACCATATCAGGAGACATGTAGCAAGATTTGTATCTAGTATCATGCAGATCTTGGTTCCTTAAAACTTCCTTCCTTTAGTTTCCTCTAAAAAGAACCAGGGTTTTTTGGAGAGATGTCTAGTTCCAAAGGAAGGTCTAAAATATTCAGAATAATCCTAGAATAATTTGCCATGACAGGAGGTTAAAAGTTCTTAAATAATCCTGATTACAGACAAAATAATACAAAATTCAGTTTTAATGGGTTCTTACTGGGCACATGTATGAAAATTAGAGCATTCGATTAAGGAATAATGATTTATAACCCATTGATTAAAATAGGAATCCATTAAACATAAGTAAATAAACAGAACCATTTAAAAAAATAATATAGGTACAAATAGCAACAGTAATCTTGAAAAAGAACAAAGCTGGGGGACTCATTTTATCTAATATCAAACGGCATTACAAGGCCACAGTAAGCAAAACATGGTACTGGCATAAAAACAGACATATAGATCAATGAAACAGAATAGAGCGCCCAGAAATAAACCAATACCTTTATAGTCAATATTTCACAGAGAAGGCAAAAACATACAATAGGCTCAAGATGGTTTATTCAATGAATGGTGTTGGGAAAATTGGACAGATACATGCAAAAAAACATAACTAGACCACCTTCTTATTCCACACATAAGAATAAACTCAAAATGGATTAAAGACTTAAATATTAAACTTAAAACCATAAAAATCCTGGAAGAAAACATAGGCAGTAAAATCTTGAGTATTTTTCATAGTAATATTTTTTTTCTGATATATCTCCTCAGGCAAGGGAAACAGAAGAAAAAATAAGCAAATTGGACTACATCAAATGAAAAAAATTTTGCACAGCAAAGGAAACTATTAACAAAAATGAAAAGACAACCCATTGAATGAGAGAACACATTCACTAATGATACATCTGATAAGGGGTTAATATCCATAATTTATAAACTTAAAAAAACTCAAAACCAAAAACCAAACAATACAATTGAAAAATGGGCAAAGGGCCTGAATAGACACTACTCCAAAGAGGACATACAAATGGTCAACAGACATGTGAAAAGATACTTGTCACTAATCATCAGAGAGATGTAAATTAAAACCACAATGAGCTATAACCTTACACCTGTTAGAATGGCTATCATCAATACATCAACAAACAAGTGCTGGCCAAGATGTGGATAAAGGGAAACCCTTTTACAGTATTGGTGGGAATGTGCACTTGTACAGCCACTGTGGAAAGCATCACAGAGTTACCTCGAAAAATTAAAAATGTAACTGCCTTTTGACCCAACAATCCCACTTTTGGAAATTTATCTGAAGAAGCTGAAACATTAATTTGAAAGAATATATGCACCTCTATGTTGTGTTATTATTTGCAAGAGCCAAGATAGGGAAGCAGCCCAAGTGTCCATCAGTAGATAAGTAGATAAAACAGCTATGGTATATTTACACAATGGAATACTACTCAGCTGTAAAAAGGAAGGAAATCTTACCCTTTGCAACAGTATGGATGGACCTGGAGAACATTACATTAAGTGAAACAAGCCAGTCAGAGAAAGACAAGTATCATATGGTTTCACTCGTATGAGGAATCTAAGGAACAAACTGAAATAACAAGCAAAATAGAGACAGATTCATAGTCTCTGGGGTTTGGAGGGCTGGAGTGGGGTGGAGGGGTAGAACACAAAAGAAAAATAACTCATGGACATGAACAACAGTGTGGGGATTGCTGGGTACAGGGGAAGGGGTATGGGTTGAGTTGGAAGAAGCTATGGGTGGATAAATGGTAAAAGAAAATGTACAATGAACTCTTAAAGATAAATAAAATTAAAAAATAAAAGTAATATATGTAGAAGAATTTTTTAAATAAAAATTTCGAGGCTCAATCTCTCTGATTCGTTTGCCACTTATCCGTAGCAAACACCATAGTGACTGGCACACAGTCAGTACTCACTACATGGCTATTCATTATATAAATAATTGAATGAATAAATGAATAAAAAGATTATTTTTGTGACTTTAGTTTTGAAAAAATAGTATGAACTTGACCAAAGCATCTTTTATTTTTAGGTCAAATTATCCATTTGCAAAATAAAGCTTGGTGATATATTAATACATACAAGCTGTATTCTTTTTGCACCAGAGCTCAGTCAATTCTGTGAGCATCCTGGTTACCAGTGTTTTGAACTCTGCATCAGATAGGTTGTTTATCTCCTCATTGCTTAGCTGCTTTTCTGGAGTTTCGATCTGTTCTTTCATTTGGGCCAAAGCCCAGAGAGTCCCAAAGAAAATGGACCCAAGGAGGAACACACAAAGGCACATCATAATTAAGATACCCAAGATTAAAGATAAAGAGAGAATCTTAAAAGCATTAAGAGAAAAGGAGGCAGTTATTTACAAAGGAGTTCCCATAAGACTATCAGCTGATTTCTCAAAAGGAACCTTACAGGCAAGAAGGGACTGGAAAAAATATTCAAAGTCATGAAAGGCAAAGACCTATATCCAAAATTACTCTATCTAGAGAAGCTATCATTTAGAGTGGAAGGGTAGATAAAGTGCTTCCCAGGTAAGGTAAAGTTAAAGGAGTTGATCATAACCAAGCCCTTATTCTATGAAATGTTAAAGGGACTTATGTAAGAAATAGAAGAAGATCAAAAACTATGAACAATAAAATGACAACAAACTCATAACTATAAACAACTGACCCTAAAAAACAAAAACTAAGCAAACAACTAGAACATAAACAGAATCACAGAAATGGAGATCACTTGGAGGATTATCAGTGGGTAGGGGCAGGGGGAGAATGGTGGGGGAAGGTTCAGGGAATAAGAAGCATAATTGGTAGGAACAAAATAGACAGGGGGAGGTTAAGAATAGTATAGGAAATAGAGAATCCAAAGAACTTACATACAACCCACGAACTTGAACCAAGGGGTGGTGGGAATGCTGGGGGGTGCAGGGTAGAGAGGGGATAAAGGGAAGAAAAAAATTGGGACAACTGTAATAGCATAATCAATAAAATATACTTAAATATAAAAAAATAGAAAAGCTGTATTCTTGATCAGATATTCTCTTTATGTTCTTCCTAGATTTTTGAGTCTGTGTGATCCAGTTTCGGTCTTTCCTGAAGATACTTCATGGTATGTCAAAACTGTTCTCTTAGCCTTTATATTACAGTACAATATTTGACATAAATTAATATTGAGCAGTACCTCATGGAATGTTTATTTAGGTGTTATTGCAGTACACCTGTTTCTATGATTCATTATTATGTTTTTTCTTACATTGAAAACCTGTTTGATATTTGTAATGATTTTACAATTTTACAATGATTGTTGAGTTCTTAATTCATATAAGTTTGGCCAAAAAAAGATTTATATTTCATTACTTTTTCCATTCAAAATGTGGACTATAATTAAAGTCATTTATAATTAAAGATTTAGTATTACATGAAATAGTACAAATGAAGACATTGAAAGTCTTATAAATTATATTCATCTAAAGAGTAATTTTGCTGATTATTCTATAATTATGCTGACTTCTACATTGAAAGACATTAAAAAAATCAATATATTTTCTAAAAAAAAACTATCTCCCTGTATAGCTTGCACAATATTAGAGAGTGAAAGAGCACATCATTATCTGAGTTAGGTTGACCTTGCAAAGGTCAAAAACCAAATTTAATCTAACTTAAGCCAAAATAAAAGATAATTCTAAGAGTAGTGTCTCTTGAAATTCATGGAATATAATTCAGCTGGTGTTGGGTCCTTAGAAACAAGTAAATCAAAAAATTTATTTTTAGAAATATTTTGCCATCTTGGGAATTATCCTTTTGTCTGTCTGTCCATCTCTGTTATGTACCTGTCTCTGGTATTTATGGTAGGAATCATAGTTGATACATACAGTTCCTGAGGTTTCAGTCTTACAACCCCACCAGTTGTCTACCCTTGGGCCGAATGTGGCTTGAAGAACATAGACTTGGTATACAAAATGGCTTCACTTTTCATATCTACTTGGATGGAGGAGAAGAATGTGGAATGACCCAGAATAAATGTGCTAGTATACTAGCAATTATTGGGTACACATAGTATCTCATGTGCTTCAGTTCTAATATGTGTGTGAAGCAATTATTATCTAGAGTTATCAGGTGAGGAAGTCACAGTTCTGATAATATACATAAATTACTCATGGCAATTATGGGTGGTGGAACCATCATAATTATTTGACTCTAAGCAAATGTTTATGTCTTTCCTCAAGTTAAATAAAGAGCGCTAACATTTCCATTAATAGACAAATTAAGAAAAGTTTTAAAATATTTAAAGAAGAGGAAATAAGAGATTATGAGAAGCATAAAAATTGAGTTGTTTTCTATTTAAATACTTATATTGGACTTCAAATTCTGCCTATAATGAAGTATCAGAAACTGGATTTAATATTCAAACCCTAAAAAATTTAGAAAACTGGGTAATATATAAAAACAGTGTTCAAACATTGGACAATAAGCAGCACAGAAGTGTGGTGTCTCAGAGGAAGGACGGAAATGAAAGTGAACACTGTGTCAGGAAACTGTCTTCCCAGAGACAACTTCCAGACCATGGAGCTGGGACAGCCCAGTAGTCATGATTCTATAGGGAAATGGAACAAGCAGCATGTGAGTATGTGTATAGAAAGAGATATTTACCAAACTGCTCTGGCCATGAGTTTCTCTTCTATAAAACTGTAATAATAAAACCTGCCTCCCAGTGATATAAGGATTACATGAAATAATGAACATAAAGCCACACAGTACTCAGTAGATGATGAATAAATATAAGTATAAACAACTACCGAAAGGTATTGATGTAAGAAAAAAGTACATTTCACCATGGAAATGCAAATCAATGTAGGGAAATAATGTATAAGCAATAAGATTTTTGTACCAAAAACAATGTTGGAGCTTAATCTTATTGTTTTTTTCAGTTTTGTTCTTTTGCAATAATATTGTATTATATGTTCCATCATCTTCTTTCCAGTTAAATGAAACCAACAGATTTAAAACCCAAATGAAAAAATCAAAGCTAACAGTTTAAAGTGTTTCTGTTTCTGGTTTTTTACTTTTTATTTTTTTTGGTGGGATATTTGGTATTTCATGAATAGTGTTAAAAGATATAAGAAAGTAAGTACACTTGACCTTTAACAACATTCATTTAAACCACACAGGTTCACCTACTTGCAAATTTTTTTCAGTACATATAAAGTTGGCCCTCCATATTTCAGGTTTTTGCATCAGTAGATTAGACCAACCACAGATTGAAACAGTATTTTTAAAATATTCAAAACATGAATATTCCTATATAAAGGGGTTACCTATATACATAAGGGTCTGGAGTGTTGAGGGCCGGATACAGGTTGCAGTCAACTAGGATAAGAGGGAGTATCTCATAGAGAAAATTATATGAACGAAGACCTGAATAAGAGTGAAAGTGATAAATTTATATATCTTGAAGAAGAATGTTTCACAAGGAAAATTAGCTAGAGCAAAGAGCCCAAGTCAGAAGCACACTTGACATGTTTGAGGGATAGGAAGAGGTTTTGAGGCTGCACAGAGTGAGCAAGGAGCAAGAGTGGAGAGCGAGAGGGTCTAAGGAATAACATGGAAGGAGTTGAAGGAGTTTTGCACAGTCACTTAGGCAGTAAAAGAACACTGGCTTTTATTTTGAGTAAAGTTGAAATAGGGGACCATTACTGGGAGAAGACAAGTGATAAGTCCTGACAACATTTTCTAATGATCATTCTAGCTGCTACATTAAAAATTGACTCTATTTTAATAAAGATGCAGGGAAAACAGTTGATGGCTATCATAGTAATCTAAACGAGAGATAATGTTCAATAGAATCAGATTGACAGTAGTGCAAGTGGAAAGAAGCGGTCAGCTGCCAGGTGTATTTTGAAGGTAAAGGCAATGGGAGTTCCTTACAGAATAAATATACAGTATGAGATAGAGACAGGGATCAGCAATGTGTCCAGTATTTTTTGCCTGACCGAAAGGAGAAATGCAATTGCTATCAAATGAGATGCAGAGAGCTGAAGGTGGACCAAATTTGGGACACAGAAATAGTTCATTTGAATAGGTTAAGAGTGAGATATTAGTTAACCAAGTGCAAATGTTGAGGACACAGTTGGATATACAAAGCCTGAGCTTGGGAAACAAATTTGATAATTATCAGTATCAAGCTGCTACTCAAATCCGTGAGACTACATGATATCATTGAGAGGGTGAATGAAGATAGACAAGTGAAGAAGATTGAGGCCTGAGCCCTGGGTCCCTTCCACTTCACCCATCTGGAAAAGAGGAAGCATCAGTGAATATGACTGAGAAAGAGTGATCTGTGAGCTAGGAAGAAAACCAACGTATTATGATATGACCATTATTAGGAAACATATAGTTAACATTTGCTTTCGGAACCTTATCATGCTTTCTTGCCATTTCATGAAGATATTCATTACAAGTAGAAAGCTGTGGTTGACGTTTTCACAAGAGAAAGCATGAAGTATGGAGGCCCAGAACATGAATTAAAACAAAAATTTTACCTCTAACCAACTACGTGATGCTAGTCAACTTATTTATATCTTTAGCCCTCTGTTTTTTATCTAAAAATATAAATAATGGATATGAAAAGTACATTTAACAACAAATTTTATTATTTGACAAAAAGTATCTTATCCCTTTCTATTTCTCTACATACTATGAATAATTCTAATGATTTCCCATATTCTGCTTGTCTGCAATAGCAGGAGAAATCATATGGTTAATATGCTCTGTAATTTCTCAGTACATGTTGAACTTCTAGGGAAACTGTACTTGCTCCTATTTATGAGAGGAAAATGTTTTGGTTCTTTAACCTAAGGCTTGCATTTTTAGCTTCTACTTACTCTGGCATGTGATAATTTGTCTAGTTTGTAAAAGGCCTCTCTCTTTTGTTTCAGATGGAAATCAGCTTACTATTGTGAGACATTCATAGACCTAGATTTCTAAATTCCCCAAAGTCTAATTTTACATTAACATCCTGTAAATCACTGGCTTTTAATAGCTTTAGAAGATTGCTTCCCCAGGAAGCATTAGTGGCATGAAACCTGAAATACTTCTTTTATACTAATGCCCAGTGTTTTGGGGTGGTCCTATTTAACACATGCTTAGTAGGTTCTTATATCCTAAAAGAGTATGTTGTCAAACTCCTTCCCTTCCCATTCCCTAATATGCAAAACCAAGATATCTTTACCTCAAATCCCCAATGTTAAAGTTTTACCTACCCTTTAATGTCTGACAAAAATATCATGTTTTTGTATAAACACATTCTCAACTCAACCAATTAAAAATCTCTGACTCTCACCATCTAATAGTTGTTTTTATAAACTCTTTTTCTCAGATAAATGTATTAATCAAAGATAAGACTAGGCTTTATGCATACATTTATTTTATATCATTTAACATATCAAAAACTTAATAGTTACCCCAAAATATGTGTTGACTCAATAATAGCAGAATACATATTTTTTTCCTCAAGCACCATTTAATATTCACCAAGACAAACCATATCCTGGGCCAAAAAGCAAATAATATTCAGTAGAGGAAGCAATCACATACGGTGGGGTAAATATAGTTTATTCAATAAATGGTGCTGGGACAATTGGAAAGATACCTACCGAAAAATGAATGAGATCACATTCTCATGCCACACACAAGAATAAATTCAAAATGGATTAAAGACTTAAATGTTAGACCCAAAGCCATAAAAATCACAGAAGAAAATATAGATAGCAAAATCTCGGACATTGCCTGTAGCAATATATTACCAGATATATCTTGCCAGGCAAAGGAAACAAAAGAAAAACAAATGGGACTTCATCAGACTACAAAGGTTTTGCACAGCAAAGGAAAACATCAACAAAATGAAAAGACAACTCACAGAATGGGAGAACATATTTGCCAATACATCTGATAAGGGGTTCATATCAAAAATTTATAAAGAACTTACAAAACTTAACACCAAAAAAACGATGTACAACCCAATTAAAAAATGGGCAAAGGACCTGAATAGACACTTCTCCAGAGAGGACTTGCAGTTGACCAATGCACATATGAAAAGATGCTCAATGTCAGTAAACATCAGAGAAACACAAATTAAAATCACAGTGAGATATCATCTCATACCTGTCAGCATGGCTATTGTCAATGAATTAGCAAACAAGTGCTAGCAATGATGTGGAGAAAGGGCAACTCTTGTGCGTTGTTGGTGGGAATGCAGATTGGTGCAGTTACTGTGGAAAGCAGTACAGAAATACCTCAAAAAATTAAAAATGGATCTACCTTTTGACCCAGTGATTCCACTTTTGGGAATATATCTGAAGGAACCCAAAACACTAATTCAAAAGAATAAAAGCACTGCTATGATCAATGTAGTATTATTTACCATCACCAAGATAGGGAAGCAGCCCAAGTGTCCATCAGTATATGAGTGGATAAAACAACTATGGGACATTTACACAGTGGAATGCTACTTGACCATAAAAAAGAGGATCTTACCCTTTGCAACAGTATTGATGGATCAGAAGAACATTATGCTAAGTGAAATAAGCCAGAGAAAAACAAATACCATGTGATTTCACTTATGTGGAATCTAATGAACAAACTGAACTAACAAGCAAAACAGAGACAGACTCATAGAAAAAGGGCAGGATGACAGCTAAAGAGGGATGAGGTTAGGAAGTAGAGGGATTGATTAAACAGGAAAAAGGACCCATGAACTTGGACAACAATGTGATGATTGCTGGGGAGAGGCAAGTACAAGGAAGCTGAAAGGTAATAGAAAAAATACAATAAAACACTTTTAAAAACTTAACAAATTTAAAGTACTTGTAATTTTTAGAGTATGTTCTCTGAAAAGAGAACTAGAAATCATTAACAGAAAGACAACTGGAAAATTTCTACACTTAAAAATAGCCTAAATATTTCATTGGCCAAGAAAAGTCTCAAAGGAAATAAATGGGGATATCTGCAATAGTGTCAACAATAAAAATTTAAAAAAAAAGAAAAAACGATTGATCCAAAATGATTAGAGGAGAAACTGGAATCAGATTAGTTGAAATTCCAATGACTTCTATAGTTTATGTAGCATGGTGTTACCTCTAGGATGGAAGACTCAGTCTCCTCATGAAAATGTATTTAAATAAACTCTAATAAAAAACAAAAATGCACAGAATTAAAGGAAAATGAAAATACAACATAATCAAAATATGTGAGATGCAGCTAAAGTCTCAAATTAATAAACTAAATTCCTACCTCAAAAAAATAGGAAAAGAATAACGAAAGATACTCAAGGCAGAAAGAAGAGAATAATAAAGGTATAAGTATAAATGTAATTGAAACATACAAACAGTAGAGAAAACCAGTGAAAGTAGAAGCTATTTTTTTGGGTAAAAACAGTAAAATTGATATAGCTCTACTAAGACTGACAAAGAAAAAACTAGTAAAGACATAAATTACCAATATTAAGAATAAAACAAAACACACCACACAGATCCTGTAGCCATTAAAAGGCTAACGAGAATATAACAATTTTTTGCACTCATAAATCCAGTTTAGAAGAACTGAGTAAATTCCTCAAGAACCATAAACTACTAAGGCTTAATAAAGATAAAATAGCCTAAATAGTCCTATTACCTTTAAATAAATTTGTAATTTCAAAGCTCTCTGAAAAGAAACCAAACTCAAATGTTTCACGGAAGAATTCTAGCAAACATTTAAAAAATTGATACCGATATTACACAATCTCTTTCAGAATAGGAGAGAACATTTTTCAACACATTCTATAAGGCTGATAGCAACATGAGGCCAAAACCAGGCAAGAACTGCACAAAATGAAAGGGAAACAGAGAAGAGAAAAAATGTACAGACCAATATCTCTCATGAGTTAAGATGCAAAAACTGTCAACAAAATGTTAGAAAACTGAATCCAACAACATATAAAAAATTATACACCATAACCAATGGACTCTATTTCAGGTATGGAAGACTGGTTCAACATTTGACGATCAACCCATTTAATCCACCATATCAACAAACAGAAAAAAAAATCGGCAAACTAAAATAAAAAAATCAAATGACTATATTAATTGACACAGAAAAATCATTTTACAAAATCCAACATTAATTTTTGATAAAAACTCTAAACGTGTTAGTAATAGTGGAATTTCCTTAACCTAATAAAGAGCATCTACCAAAACTTCTGGTGATCACCGTTCATTAGGGTGAAGGACTCCATTTTTCCTCTAAGATTCAGGGGAAGGCAAGGATGTCTACTCTTACTATTCTCATTAAACCGAAAGTTCTAGGCAGTGCAATAAGGTGAGAAAAAGAAATTGAAGTCATGCAGATTGGAAAGGAACAAATAAAGTTGTCTATATTTGCATATGATATTAATGCCTACGTTGATAAATCTAAAGGACTCTACAAGAAACTCCAAGGATTAAGTGAACTCAGTAAAGCTGTCAGATTCATGAGCAACACATCAAAGTTACAGTTTTAGATACTAAAAACAATCATGGTGATCAAAAGTAAAAACACTACTATTTACAACTGCTCTGAATTAAATGAAATTCTTAGGTATAAATCTAATAACACAGATAGAGGACTCATATCCTAAAAATTACAAAATGTTGATGAAAGAAGTCAAAGAACTTCATGGGGTCATGATTTATGGATTTTAATTCATAAATTATTAACACTCAACATTGTAAAGATGTCGTCTCTCTCTAAATTGCTTTACAGATTGAATGCAATCCTGTAAAAAAAACAAAACACTATGATATATCTGATTGTTAGGCACTTTATATACTGTACTTGTGCACAGAGATTGACATATATGTACTTACTGACATAAACTTTCGCAATTTACCCCCATTGATGTTATTAACTTTCTTTCCCCATTTCACACTGGTAAGACCTAAAAATTATTTAATTAATTTTTGCTAGGTTGAAGCGTTAATGAATCATTATTTGGGATTAAATAGCCTATAGATTTTTACTGATTTCTAATTTATTGCATTTTAACAGGTTATTTAACATCATTTTTAAAGCATACATTCTGACATTTATTTCTTCACCTTTTTATTTAACAATAGTATAATTAGCAGAAATGGGAGAAAGCAGCGACCACTGAGCAAATCCTTGGTTTCATTGCCAGCTTCGAATAGTAAATCTTGAGGTCATGCTCGGGTGCTTCTTTCCCCACAGATGCCAAAACCATTTATTTGTATAATTTTGAAATCACATTTTTCTCTTCTGATCTTCATAACTCATGGTGATTAAGGAATCTAGATCTTTAAAATAAAGTAAGTCCATAAATCTTCCAATACCAATAAATAAAATCTGAATCCGGGTGTTTGCTGGCTTCATCCTAGAGGAGGTTTTCACCACAGTGAAGTCCCTGGAAGCTCTACATTTACATTGCACAGCACTGTAAGGCTACAGGAACAACTGCTCCTCCTTCCAATAAATCTGATTGAATTCCTGGGAATGAATGTTAAGCCTGGCTTAACTATGCATTGATCCCTGTACCATTTACTAGGGATAGCATCTGTGGTGTTCTGACTGGATGAGCATGTATCGCCCCCACCTAAATTCACAGGTGGAGTTTGGAACTAGGATTATTTCTTGATAAAATTGAAAATCTATTACTAGGAAATACGAAATAGGCGCTGGGCTGTTGTAAATGAGATATTCATTGCAGCTTTGAAAATGATATATATCCAACATAAATACCTTAATTGAAATAATGAAAGCAATTAAATAATAAAAGTAAAAACTGAATTAAAGCATGCTCTGGGATTTACATTCAGAAAAGCATTGTTGGAGTTATGGTTCTGCCACTTTCAAGCCCTGTGGACTGAGCTCTATGAATGTTATTTTTTAAAAACTTTTTGAGGAATAAGCAAATGTTATAATCCACTAATATTTGTGTACATAGAAAAATCCTAAAACATTTAAGAAATAAAATTAATATAACAGTTCATTAGGTTTATCAAAATAAATAATATAATAAAACTAACCATAATTTTATGCTTTAACAGTTCAAAACTGAATTTTAAAAATAGATAAATCTAAAATAATATAAAATATTAAGCATTTAAAAATAAAGCCTCCACAAAGTATGTATAAAACCGCCATACAAAAAGAAATATAAAAATCTGAATCAAGCTTATTAGATTATAATTTATATGCAATAAAATCATCCTTTTTTTCTGCATACAGTTCTATAATTTTTAACAAATGCACACAGTCATGCAACCACTAGAACAATCAAGGTGGTAAACTTACATCTCCCCAGAAAGGTCACACATGCTTCTTCATAGTTAATTTCCTTTCCCCACATCCATCCCCTGTCTACCACTGTTCTTTTTTTATGTCCTTATAATTTTGAATTTTTCCAGAACATCATATCAATGGAATAATATAATTCTGGGTTTTTAAACCTAGCTCCTTTTCACTTAGCATCATGTGCTTGCATTCAGCCATGATGTTGCATGCATCTATAATTCCTTCCACTTTAGTGCTGAATAGGATTCCATCCCATGGTATTCAACAGTTTGTTTATCTATTCAACAGTTGATTGACATTTGAGATGGTTCTAGTTTTTGGCAATTATTAATAACACTGCAATAAACTTTCCCACATAGGATGTTTATTTTCGTGAACATATATTTCATTTCTCTTGAGTAAATACACAGGGGTGGGATTGCTGGGTCAAATGCTACATGTTTAATTTTATAAGAAATTACCAATCTGATAATTTGCATTCCTGCTATTAATGTATAAATGTTTCAGTTGCTCCAAATTCTTGCCAGTGCTTAGTATTTCCAGTTGTTTCTATTTTAGTCATTTTAATAAATGTGTAATAATATATAATGTAGTTTTAATTTGCATTTGGTTAATGACTAATATATTGCTCATCTTTTCATGTTTTTACATGCTATCTGTACATTACCTTTGGTGAAATTCCTGTACAAATATTTTGCACAGTTTTACATTGTTTTTTAATTATATTTTTTCCAATACCATTTATCCTCCTTACATTCCCTCCTCCCACCCTCCAAGTCACCACACTGTTGTTTATATCCATGAGTCCTTTTTCCTTTTTTGCTCAATCCCTCCACCCCCTAAACCCTCCCATAGCTGTCATCCTGCTCTCTATGAATCTGTCTCTATTTTGCTTTTTAGTTCAGTTTGTTCATTTGATTCCACATATAAGCACCCCCATGTTCACTGCAGCATTATTTGAAATTGTCAAGATATGGAAGCAGCCCAAGTGTCCATCAGTAGATGAGTGGATAAATATCCCATATGCTATAGGATATTTACACAATGGAATACTACTCAGTCATAAAAAAGAAGAAAATTTTATTCTTTGCAATAGCATGGGTGAACATGGAGAACATTATGCTAAGTGAAATAAGCCAGAGAGAGAAAGAGTTATTTTGTTATTGAGTTCTAAGAGCTTTTACACATTCTGAACATAAGTTCTTTATCAAAAGTGTAAATCCTGTCTCCTGGTTTGATGGTTATATTTTAATCTTCTTAATAGCCTTTTTTGAAATCCTTTTATTTTTTAACAGTGTCTTTGGAAATGCAAAACTTAATTTTGAGAAGTTCAATTCATTGATTTGTTTTTAAAAATTATTGTTGATTTTTGTGTTCCAGCTGAGAAATTTTTGTTTGACCCAAGGTCACAAAGATTTTTTTCTAAAAGTTTTATAATTTTAAGTTTGGTATTTATGTTTGTTACTCATTTCAAGTCTTTCTATGGTGCAAGGTGGGTTTGAGAGGTTTTTTGCATAAAAATATCCAATAGTTTCAGCCCTATTTGCTCAAATGACTATCCTTTTTCCATTGACTTGCCTTGGCATGCTTGGTGAAAATTAATTAACTTTATACACTTCAGTCTATCTCTGGACTCTCCTTTTATTATTTTCCATATATATCTTTTAGCCAATAACACCCTATGGTAAAATAAAGAGTAGAGATTAATTATATTAAAATATGTATGTAAAATTATATATAATTATTTATATATTTACATCATTCAATGTTTATAGAATATAATAATTTATAAACTGTATTTATTTAATGTTTATATAATATATGTTTATGCAATAATACAGAATAACTGTATATATATATGACAAAAAGAGAATATAAATCCCTTTCAAGCATGTATGAAGTA
>PVJD01013579.1:0-33229 GCA_004026545.1 Mormoops blainvillei
TGTCTGTCCATCCTCTTCTTGGTCACTTCCAATGATAGATATCATTGTACTTACTCAGATCAACAGGCCAACCTATTTCTTTGTTCTATAAGTTCAGTTGCTAGAAAGTTCTTAACAGTAAGACAATATCTGCAGCTTTCATTCACTTTTGCAAGTTTTTCATCCATGAACAGAGGACCAAAGGTTTTAAAAAAGTTTCCAAGTGTGTCTTAATTGTCTTATTTCAGGCTAAACACCTAAGATCTTTCAGCAATATATAATAAAGTACACAATGGTAAAACTATACTTACTTTGATCCAGACACTTTACTTCCATAAATAGGGAATAACATTACACATTATTAGCTTTTTTAGCAGCTCAGTCACATCATTGTTTCAATTGAATTTTCATTTATTGAAATACTCTGTCTTCCAATAAACTGCCATTAAGCCAGTGGCCCTCTTTATGCCCCTGTACATATCAAATAAAAATAATTGGCATAACTCATGCTATTCCCATCCTCCATAACTAGTCCTGAAAATAAGTGAGAGAAAAGTGAAGGTAATTGGGGTGAAGAACCGAAACACTGCCATTGAATTCACCCTTCATTTCTTTTGTTTCTCTTGTTTTCCCACTTCCTTCTGTTTGGAGCAGACATATGTCATTCCCTGTGTTTTGTCCACATTTAGCAAAGAACCTAGCACAAAGCAGGTGCTCAAAAAATTATTTCCTGATGAATTTATTTGAATTCTCATGCCTGACATAATTCAATAGAAGACGCAAGAATTAGGAATGTCACCAGGTGGCAACATGTGATTTCAACAGATATTTTATTTATGAAACATAAACAAGGTCCAATATGTGCCTAGGAAAAAGGTAGGAATTGCTTAATCTTCTTATATTCTCCCCTCCACTGCTCAGCAACTTCATTTTCCAGGCACAGAACTCAGGTTGTTCTCTAAGAGAGTTTAGCTACATTATAGTTTTTTGGGTTTTTTCTTTTTTTAAATTTGTAGGCTCTGTAGAGAACTACTCTTGAAAACATTATCTCTGAAATATAAATTTTTAAAAAAGCAGATGCCTACATGCAGTAGTTGCAGTGTATATAGGATTCCCCTAAAGACTGATTTGCCTGGTTTGCAGCTTGTTGTGCTTCTCGATTTCATCAGTTTTTTGCTGATGACTTTCTGGATTTGGCAACTTCTCATCTGAGAGGCAGAATTCAAAATTAGTTAAATTTAGAAAATTGCTTCTAGTCACAGGTGGTAAATAGTTATGTTTTATTATCTATTAACCTGATTGACTTTTTGCTATATTTCCAACTCCAAATATTGCAAGATTGTGTTAGTCAGGCTTTTCCAGGGAAAAACAGACCAATAAGACTTGATAGACAGATAGATTAGGTAGGTAGGTAGGTAGGTAGGTAGGTAGATAGATAGATAGATAGATGATAGATAGATAGATAGATGATAGAGATAGACAAATAGATAGATAGATGATAGATAGATAGATAGATAGATAGATAGATAGATAGATAGATAGATGATAGATAGACAGACAGACAGGTGTTAGATAGACAGGGATTATGCACACATGCTTATGGAGGCTGACAAGTCCGAAAATCCTCAGGGTGAGCCTGCAGGCTGGGCACCAAGAAGAATCAATGGTATAGTTGTAGTCCAAAGACCACCTGCACGCTCCAATTCCAGGAAGAGCTGATGTTTCAGTTTGAGCCTGAAGACAGGAACTAAAAAACAAAAACATGTTTCAGCTCAAGGCAGGAGGAATTCCTTCTTTTACAGAGAAGGTCAATTTTTTTGTTGCCGTTCTCTTCAGGCCGTCAGCTAACTGGATGAAGCCCACCCATATAGGGAAGGAAAATCTGCTTTACTCCACCTATGGATTGAAATATTAAACTTATCCATAATACCTTCTCTAAAATATCCAAATATCTGGGCAGCCCAGTCAAGTTGGCACTTATAATTAGTCATTATGCAGATCAAAACATTTGAACCAAAGGAATAAAAATGAGCATAAGTTACGCTGAGGAGCATTCTTTTGTTCCTTTATTCAACAGATCCTTAAATGTGTACTGTGCATTTGAAGGTGAATAAGACATAGACACTTTTTATCCATGTATCAGGTTTGGCCAAAAAGTTTATATAGTTTCTTCTGTAAAAGAAAAGACACGTTTTTCATTTTCACCAATAACTTTATTGATTTGGATGTTTTGAGTATGTCAGCTATCTCCCACATGGTATAACGTTGATCGTTCTCAATTAATGTCTCAATTTGATTGCTATTGACTTCAGCTCACCTACCCAACCATGGAGCATTGTCCAGAGACAAATCTCCAGTGCAAAACTTCGCAAACCACTTTTGACACATTCAATAAGTCATAGTACCTTCTCCTTACACTGAGCAAATCTGTTTTTGGGTTTCAGTTGCATTTTTATCTTTTCTGAAATAAAGTGTATATGCCAAAAATGTTGCGTATTTTTTTCCACCTTCAATATTAAAATGGCTACACAAAAATTCACCAGTCTTGGCAAGTTTTTATTAAATGCACATTAATATGACAGCTGTCACAGTACGATCTAAGAAAATTGTTTCAAATGAAGTTAAACACAACTAAGCCCTACTAGAGCCATCTTACAGGGGAAAATAAAACCAAGTGAACTTTTTTGCCAAACCAATATATAATGTATAGAATATGTCATATAATATATATTATATACAATATAATAAGAAGAAAGAGAAAAGTGACCCCTGGGAAAATAATATGAACTGGGAATTTACAAAAAATGATTCCAGAAAGGTCAATAAACAAATGATAAAAAGTTCAGCTTCCCTGATAATTAGAGAAATGCACACTTAAAAAAGTGAGAAGGGTGAAGGGATTAGGAAGGAAGGAAGGAAGGAAGAAAGGAAGGAAGGAAGGAAGGAAGGAAGGAAGGAAGGAAGGAAGGAAGGAAGGAAGGAAGGAAGGAAGGAAAGACTGACTCATGGACACAGAAAAAAGGATGCAGGTTTTAAAACAAAAGCGTGTTACAGAAAGATGCTATTGTAGGAAATATTGGGGCAGCCACCTAGACTAAAGAACATGCTAGGAAAGCTCTAGATGGAGGGTCTAGCCTGCTTGAAGTTCTGGCAAGGTAAGTATCAAGGCATTGAGAAACTCCAAGCCCACTGAGCCTGGCCCAGGAGAGTGATGGAAGAGTGAGTGAGACTTGAGGCCAGAGGGGCAGGCAAGAGACAGGCCTTAAAACTTTATGGGCATGATAGAGTTCGGGGGACCACATTTTCTAAGGGAGTTGGCAAGTTTATATATATAACTATATATATATATAGTTTATATATATAGTTTATATATATATATAGTTTATATATATATATAGTTTAAGCAGGCAGAGGAATGGCCCAAATCGCATTTTAAAAAGAAAACTGAGGTCAGAGAGGACAAGATTAGAGGTAGAGAAAGCCCAGTTATGAGGCTGTTACACAAAATGGTGAAAGATGATGGTGAACTCAACCAGGACTGTGGCAATGGAGATGGGCTAAAATACATAGATTTGAGCGATAATTGATTGTGTGTGGTGATAGGATGGTTGCACAAGTTGAGAGAGGGAAGCAGGTATAACTGGTGGGGAAGCAAATGTAGACTCAGAGCCTTGAGGACCTCAGGAAGTAAGTAGAGAGGAAGCTGCAAGAGAGGTGCGGAGTAAATGGTCAGATAGGCAGGAGACCCAGAGAATGTGGTAGCTCTAACTACGGAAGAGAGGAAGAGAGGAAGGATATGTTCTGTGTCATCAAATTCAGCTTAAATTAAAGCAAATAAGAACAGAAGGAATGACCATTATATTTTAAGGTATTTGGGAAGGAGGAGTGCATGCAAGATTGGGAGATGCCAGGTTAAAAGAGACTGAGTGCAACCTGAGAAAATGATGACAATAGCATAAATAATTTGTTTAAAGAGTAGCTATAAAGTGGAAGGAAAAAAAAAAAGATTGGCCTGTAGCTAAAGATGAGTAAGGGATCAAGAAAGAATTGTTTTATCTTCTGAAGTGGGAAATTTGTGCATATAAAAATTTTGGTGGGAAAGAGCCAGTATAGAGGCTGAAGTTTCAGAAAAGGAAGGGGATATAAGGTCTCAAGTTAAATTAGGAACAATTGGTAACTATTAACCTTGATGAGAGTTCAACATTTGTTTTCTAAGTATGATATGTATCAATTTGTTTGATTCTCACAGTGACCTGATAAAGCTGGCACTATTATTATCTCCATTTTTACATATGCTATTACTGATACACAAGAGATTTAGCCATCTTGGCCAAGGCCACAAGCAGTAGAGCCAGAATTTGAACCCAGACAGTCTAGATCCCCAGATGCATCCTATAAGTACCTACACAGACAGATGGAGGTAAAGAGAAAGGATGGGGGGTGGAGGGAGAAACCCGGGATAATGCACTGAATTTACATGCTGCCAAACACACGCAATCCAATGAGGAGCCCAGAGAAAGTTTCTGAAGCCGGCTCTATTCAAAGAGAATTTAAATCCATATGTCATGACTAGCTTTTGTATTTTTTACTTAATCACTGATTTGGTAAAGGTTTATTGAGCACATACTATATAACAGGCACTTAAAACACCCTGGGATTAAAACAGGAACAAATCTAATATGGACACTTGATATTCTGTTGTGCTAGACAGCTCAGGCTGCTGTAGCAAAATGCCATAGACTGACTGACTTAAACAACAGAAATTTATTTTCTCACTTAAGTACAAGGTCAAGGTCCATCAGGATCAGTTTCTCATGAGAGCTCTTTCTGGCTTGCAGATGGAGGTTGGTTTTCTTGCTGTTTCCTCACCTGGAAGAAAGTAAGCAACCTCCCTGGTGTCTGATAATGCCCTACCATTATGGCTTCATTTAACTTTAACTCTCTACAGGTTCTATCTCCAAACACAAATACTGTCACACATGAATTTTAGGAGGACAAAATTCAGCCCATAGCACCTATACTCTTAAATCCCACAATGATCCTCTATGGTTATTATATTTAGTAGTTGTTTTTATTACCTACAGCTCATAGATGAAATCAATGACACACATCTGCCACACAGCAGGTCAAAGACAGGAATGAGACTCCATTTTAGCCTTCTTTTAGGTAACTTAATTTTTCTCTCAGAAAGTTCAGGGTTGTATCATTAGATAGGGGAGAATAATATTCAAAAAATAGAAAGAATGAGCATCCTCTTAGTTTTATCTTCCTAATGCTATATAATCTAATTACTATTGGTTTCTTATTCTCCTTAGGGATGAGCATTATGTTGTCCATCCCTAATTTTTTTTCATTTGTACAGGTTTTTAGATGAGCCCATCCCCATTTTACTTTTTTCTTCAGATTCTGTCTACTTATTAATCAGAACATTAGCTCTCTGGAAACACTGACCTCAGATGCTGCGTCTCTGGGACTTTCAGAGAACTGAGACAGAGGGTCTAGAAGGCAAATATACTCAGAGTTAATTCACTTAATTTCATAGAAATATTTTGAGATTAGTGTTTAAAATATTTGCCCAGTGGTGCACAAGACTACAAAATCAATTTTTAATGGATTATAACTATTACTGGGTAACCACATGTCCATTAACGTTATGGGATGCTTACTTCCATTTCAGAAACATGAATTCCTAAGATTATCTCTAGGTGACCTATAAATAACTCCAGATTTATTTGTCAATATGATGTTTTCCTTTGGTGTCATAAAACAGAAAACATAGATAACAAGGTATTTCATTTTCTTAGTCAAAGATCATGTTAATCCAGAAAATTATATATTACTTTGGAAGTTACATGTACCCCTCATGTTGTTAGAAATCATCAGCCTTCCAAAAACATTAAAAATATTCTGAGTGAATACTTCTTGTTGAAGCAGCTAAGTGGACTTTTTGAGAAAAAATAAATTGCAGACTTTAAATTTTACCACACAAATTATATCTTTGGATAATATGGTTATCTTAATGGTCAAATTTCTGTTAAGGGTCACCTTGCTGCCCCCAAATAGTTAAAGGAGGTTAATAAAAGCTTCTCAAATTGGAAAAGGCCACTGATCAAAGTTAGCTATTAAAATGGCCTTTCCACAAAACTACTTTCTTTTCCAATGCCAATTTTTTTGTTTTCATTTTATTTTATTTTGAAAGTGTATTTTATTGAGTAGACTATAACCATTTTTTTCTCCCCTTTATTCTCCTCCACTCTGCACCCCCCTCCCACCAGCATCCCTGCCACCATCTTAGTTGTTCATGTCCATGGGTCATACATATAAATTCTTTGGTTTCTCCATTTCCTGTCCTATTCTTAATCTCTCCCTGTCTATCTGGTACCTACCAATAATGCTTCTTATTCTCTGTACCTTTTCCCCCTTCTCCCCTCCTCCTCTCCCCAACTACTAACTCTCCATGTGATCTCCATTTCTGTGATTCTGTTCCTGTTCTAGTTGTTTGCTTAGCTTGGTTTTGTTTTTGTTTTTAGGTTCAGTTGTTGATAGTTGTGAGTGTGTTGTCATTTTACTGTTCATAGTTTTGATCTTTTTCTTACGTAAGTCCCTTTAACATTTCATATAATAAGGGCTTGGTGATGATGAACTCATTTAACTTTACCTAACCTGGGAAGCACTTTATCTACCCTTACATTCTAAATGATAGCTTTAATGGATAGAGTCATCTTGGATGTAAGTCCTTGCCTTTCATGACATTGAATACTTCTTTCCAGCCCCTTCTTGCCTGTAAGGTTTCTTTTGAGAAATCACGTGCTAGTCTTATGAGAACTCCTTTGTAGGGAACTATCTCCTCTTCTCTTGCTGCTTTTAAGACTCTCTCCTTATCTTTAATCTTGGGTAATGTAATTATTATGTGCCTTGGTGTGTGCTTCCTTGGGTCCAACTTCTTTGGGACTCTCTGAGTTTCCTGGACTTCTTGGAAGTCTGTTTCCTTTGCCAGATTGGAGAAGTTATCCTTCATTATTTTTCCAAATAAGTTTTCAATGTCTTGCTCTTCCTCTTCTCCTTCTGGCACCCCTATGATTCAGATGTTGGAGGGTTTAAAGTTGTCCCAGAGGTTCCTAAGCCTCTCCTCATTTTTTTGAATTCTTATTTCTTCATTCTGTTCTGGTTGAATGTTTCTTTCTTCCTTCTGCTCCAAATCATTGATTTCAGTCCTGTTTCCTTCTGTTCATTGTTGGTTCCCTATATATTTTTCTTTATTTCATGTTGCATAGCCCTCACTTTTTCCTCTATTTTGCGACCATACTCAACCATTTCTGTGAGCATCCAGATCACCAGGGTTTTGAACTCTGCATCTGATAGACTGACTAGTTCTTCATCACTTAGTTGTATTTTTTCTAAAGTTTTGATCTGTTCTTTTATTTGGGCCATATATCTTTGTCTCAGCACTCCTCTTACATTGTAAGGGGTGGAGCCTTAGGTATTCACCAGGGCAGGGTAACCCATATCTGTGTCATGGTGCTGTATGTGGGGGGAGGGATCAGAGAGGGAACAATGCTACTTGCTCAGCTCTCACCTGCTTTCAGTCACTTCCCCCACTACCCACAAGCCCTTCTGATGCTGATTCTCTGGTGGTTGGGTTTGTGCATGTTCTAGGACCCTGTGGGTCCCTCCAATGAACTCTCCTGTGAAGCTGAGAGTTTCTCCTGCTGTCACGACCCCCACAGGTTTTTACAGCCAGAGGTTTTGAGGCTTTCTTTTCCTGTGTTGGAACACTGCCTTGCTGTATGCCCTCTCCACCCTGGCTGCCTGTCTCCACCCCTCCTACTAGTCTGGATGAATGTTTCTTCTTTAACTCCTTGGTTGTTGGACTTCCATATAGTTTGATTTCCGGTAGTTCTGGTTGTTTTTGTTTTTCAATTTGTTATTGTCTTTCCTTTGGTTGTGTGAGGAGGCAAAGTGTATCTACCTATGCCTCCACGTTGTCTGGAAGTCCCCCAATGCCAAAGTTTCTTGAACAGACCTCTTCACTAAACCAGTTAAATATTGATATATAATTTGAAAATCAACTTTATACCAGTTCTGTCCACTAGAACATTCTGCAAATGTTCTATATCTGCAAGTTCCGATATGAGAGTCATTAATCGCATGTAACTAATGAACAACTTGAATGTAGCTAATGTACCTGAAAAGCTAAATTTTAAATGATATTATATTTTAACTAATTTAAGTTAAATAGACACATGTGGCTAGTAGTTACTATTGAGTAGCACAGTTCTATGCCATACACATTAGTGTCCTAGCGCTATCATTAAAAAGTACCGCGAACTGGCTGGCTTGAAACAACAGAAATTTATCATCTTATAGTTGTGGAGTTGAGACGTCTGAATCCAAGGTGTTGACAAGGGTGTCAACCCCTCTGAAACCTGTAGGAGAAAAGGCATTAACACTAGAGAATTATGAAAATACCTCTGCGTGAACAGGGGGATAGAAACTGACAAATAGAAGACAGTATCAGGAGCTACATCTTCCTACTCTAGACCCAATATTTGTAATTGACTTTCAGCAAAGAAACATCATTGGGTATATTATATTCACAGTTTATTTCTAATATTATTGCTTTATGGTTTGCTTTATATTAATGTATAGATTTGTTTCAGTGTATAGCTGTGTAAGGGCTATAAGTGCAAGGCTTTGAGGCAGGATAGCGAGAAGTTAGGAAAATTCCTTGGCAAGTGGAATAGGGAATCTGAGACAGGCAGCTGAACACAATGGCCACACACTATACAGCCAGGTACAGACGGCCACCGGTGCAGAAGGCCTGGGTGCCTGGCAGGGGGCAAAACTGGGAAAAACAAAAACCTCGCCCCCAGGGTAACCTTTCTTCCCCTGATCTTTCTTCTCTGGAGATAACATCTAGGCCATCTAGTTGTATTTCAGCTTTAGGTCCAGAAAAGCAGCAAAACCAAATGGGCAACACCAGGATCATTAGTTGACTACAATGACTAATGATCCCCTGCCTGGGCACTGACCAATCAGAGGAGATCATGACCCTAAAAGGACACACCTGGAGAACAGGTGAGCAGTCTACTAAAACGGTCCCCTGAGGCCTTCCCTAAGAGTGCTGCCTACAAGAAAGAGGTAAAAGCCTCAAGACAAAGGACTCAGGGGTGCGTGCTCTCCCTCTGGGGAGTAGCTGGTGCCATGTTCCTTTCCCTTCTTCTCTCCACCACTTCTTTTTCCAGAGGTACGTGTCTTCTAAACTCTAAGGCAATGGGCATCTGGTGGCCTGTCGCAAACTAATCCCCTAAACCTGTACCCAAAGCCCCCATTTCCCTGACTTGCCAGTGGGGTAAGGCAGAGTAGCCAAGACTCTCCTTTTGCTTCCTCTATGCTAAGTGCTATCTTGTTTCATTGTCTCCAGCTTTGATAGATGTATGTTCATAGTCACCTGGACTCGTGTTGTGAAATCTTTCCTACATGAAGCCAGGACCTACACACTGCAGCTGACTCAAGGCAGACTCACTCAGGACCAAACCCCTGTCTGGTAACAATTTCATTACTGGTTTTGTTTGTGCATTATTTAAGCAACTTCATAATAAAAATTATACTCCTGATAATTTTTTCTCTTTTGTGGGAGTATGTCATATATGTTACAGAGACACAGGTCAGTTCTGTAACTTTCAGCTTTGAAATGACCTGTTTTGTGGAAGAGCTTAATCCCTCAAGCAGTGGCTTTATCTAAATAAAACTTTTAAACAAAACATTGAATTGGTTTCAGATGGATATTCATCAGCATGTCTGGCATTCACTTAGCGCTATGGAATGCTCTTCTTAACACCACATTTCTTATTCTCCTTATGAAACTGAAAAGCAGATTCCTATTTCAGCTAATTAGAAAGCTCCCAGGAGACCAAAACTTTGATATTCAAATATAAGATTTTGTGTATTTGAAGGAATGGAGTGTACGTGCAAGTTTTACATATCAACTGGTATAATGATAGGAGTAAAAGAGGAGGTACAAAGAAAGTCTACATTGTTCAGAAACTATAGGATGTGCTTTCCTACCTATTGATGGTGCTTTTTAGAGTCCTATTATCTCTTTCATCTTTGTGTGTGTGTGTGTGTGTGTGTGTGTATGTGTGTGTGTGTGTGTGTAGGAACTTTCCTCTGCTATTGGTATTGTATTCTATCTTCCTCCTTGGTTCTGTCTGTGGAATTTACTCACCTAGACCTGGTGCCAAATACTTGGGCCCCTACCATGATCAGTTACTGTTTGATAAATAAATGACCTTCTCCTGTGGGATCAGTCCCTGTTGGCATCTATATGAATTTAGATTTAAATAAATTTTATCTTTTTGTGTTCAGCTCTCTTTGAATTTTTATTGACCAAATAAATGGGGATACAAAATTTTCACACAAAGATCAAGCAGGTAAATTTTAAATTGAATATGTTAATGTGTAAACTGACTCATCAGTTTGCTTTCCATTAAAAATTGGCTTCCAATTAGAGAGGATGACTTAGTTATGATTTATTAGGGATAAAAAATTATCCCATAAACCACAGTAATCTATGACATTAGCTTTTGCTGTGTGTTTTCTCTATTGTGTATGAGACTGCCATTTCCTCCTATAACCCCTCCATCCAATGGGCCAGGTCTAACTTCATTTAAATACCAGGAGGCACTTCTATTAGGAAACTTTTAATATGTCGTACTCCCAAGTTTATTGATTAGAGTGGATATTAAGTTATTAAGTACCCTTCTTCTGTAACCACAACGGGATAGGTAACTCCATCCTTCATAAAAAAATTCTATCCATACTTATGGATAAACACCTGGGATGATGATAGAATGCAGAGGAAACATTTTAGGCAGAAGCAGGGACTGAGCAAATCAAGTAGGAGTAGCTTCAAGGTGAGACTAGAATAGGGGTCACATTCTGAAAATATGTGCATTCTATGCCAGTGTTGGATTTATCTTGTGGTTATTGGGTATTAATTGAAAACAGAGAGTAAGTCATCATAAGCAGGTATGGATTTTAGAAAGATTATTCTGATTAGCAGGAGAAAGAAAGTAAATGTCTGAGAAACTGGGAGGTCATTGTGATAATCCAAGTAACAAATGCTGAGAATCTGAGTAAAACTGTAAGACTGTGGTAAAGAGGATAGGAAAAAATTGTTTGGAAAGTAGATGCTGGTGACTTGCTGGATATTGCAAAACAGAATAGGAGGGGCTGTAGCTCCAAGATTTTTAGTTTTAAGTATATGACACATGACATACTTCTTCATCCTTATCCTTTTTCTATTTATCTCTTTCTGTTTCTTTGTTTATGTGTTTGCCTAACGTTTTTTACTTAAAACATAAGAGTACCGAGACTGATAGACTTGCAACATGTAAAAACTTCTCATGATTTTACTGTATTCTATATAAATATTAGATAGCTATCATAACTCATTTCCTTGTATTTAATTTTAATAAATATACACTTTGCCAGATGCTGGCTTTCCTCCTCTTTTATTTTTTGTTATTATATTTTATTGATTATGTATTACAGTTGTCCTGATTTTTCTCCCTTTCCCCCCTCCACCCAGCATGCCCTACTGCCTCGGCAATCCCCACACCATTATTCATATCCATGGGCCAGGCGTATAAATTCTCTGGCTACTCCACTTCCTATACTGTACTTTACACCCCCATGGCTCTTCTGTAACTACTTATTTGTACTTCTGAATCCCCTCACCTCTTCACCTATTCTTCCCCTCCCCCCTCCCGTCTAGCAGCCATCTGGTAAACTAACTTCTTTTCTCTTGCTGCTTGTAAGAGTCTCTCTTTATCTTAACCTTTGACATTTTAATTAGGATGTGTCTTGGAGTGGACCTATTTGCATCCATCATAATTGGGGCTCTCTGTGCTTCTTGGACTTGCATGTCTATTTCCTTTACCAAATTAGGGAAGTTTTCTTTCACTATATTTTCAGATATAACTTCCAATTTCTTGCTCTTTCTCTTTTCCTTCTGGCACCCCTGTGATGTGAATGTTAGACCTCTTGAAGTTGTCCCAGAAGCTGTTTATTCTATCTTCATTTTTTTTGGATTCTTTTTTCATCTTGTTGTTCTTCATGGTTTTTTGTTGTTTTTTTTTTTGCTTTTTTATGTCCCAAATCATTGATTTGATTCTCAGTTTCATCCACTCTACTGTTGTTTCCCTGTGAATTTTTATTTATTTCAATTACTATATCCTTCATTTATGACTGGGTCTTTTTTATGTTGCTGAGGTCCTCACTGAGTTCCTTGAGAATCCTTATAACTAGTGTTTTGAACTCTGTACCTGATAGATTGATTGCTTATCTCCATTTCATTTATCTCTTTTTCTGGAGTTTTGATTTGTTCTTTTATTTGCGCCATGTTTCTTTGTCTCCTCATTTTGGCAGCTTCTCTGTGTTTGTTTCTGTGTATTAGGTAGAGCTACTTTGATTCCATGTCTTGGTAGTGTGGCCTAACATAGTAGTTGTCCTTTAGGGTCCAGTGGCACAACCTCCCCTATCACCCAAGCTGGGTACTTGGGATGTACCCTTCATGTGGGCTGAGTACACCCTCCTCTTGTAATTGAGCCTTGGTTGCTGTAGTCATGTCAATGGGAGGGATTTGCCCAGGTGAGTCAGCCGCAAGGACTGGCTGTGACCACTGACCACCAACCTTCGACCTCCAGGGAGGATCAGCACTATAGGGTCAGCGTGGTGATGCTCTGACATGGTCTGTCACTGTTCACTGGGTGTACTGGTCCTGGGATTTCCCAGGTGGTGCGGGCCAAGGTCAGGCCCCACTCCTATTTTGCCTGGGGTACCCTGCCTGAGCCCTAAAGCAATCTGGAATGGCTGTTACTTGTTCTGGGCTTGGAGATTCCCAGGTGAAGCTATGCTGTGAATCTAATCTGGCTGTTGCTAGGGCTCACTGAAGCCAGCTGTCGCTTGTTTGGGAGGATTTAGGAGCCAAGAACAGCCATTCTTATCGAAGAGCAGCTTGGGTGGGCCCATAAGTTGGATAGAGCAGAGCCTCTGGGGATCTCCATGGTGGGTCAGTGTTAACCAGGTTGATGGAGTCTCAGATATGACACAAGCTTACCAGCTCTGTCGGAGGAGGGTTTAGCAAAGGAACAATGGCCTCTGCTTGCCTTGATGCCAGATGTATCAGTTTCTTCCTGTATGCCACTGGTGGCTTCCAAGCTGCTACCCTGGTGCTGGAGCTCAGAGGCAGTGAATCTGAGTATGTAAGTCCATGTATGGGTTCTTTAAGAGAAACTGCTTAGGGCTCCAGAAGCTTCTTCCACTGACTCAATCCCCACTGGTTTTTGCAACCAGAAGTTGTGGGAACTTATATTCCTGGCACTGGAATCCTGGGTTGGGTGACCTTCTACAAGACTGGGACTCCTCAGTTCCAAGATATCCCTCCCAAATTTTTATACGTATGGGTGTGGGACCAGCCCATTCTGCATCTGTGCCCCTCCTACCAGCCTGGATGGAAATGGTTTTTTTCAATTCTGTTGTTGTCAGACTTCCATTCAACTCGAGTTTTGTAGTTGTCAGGTTTCTATTCAGCTCAATTTCAGATGTTCCTGAGTGATGATTGTTCAACATTTTAGTTGCAATTTTGATGTGGTTGTGCAAAGAGGAGAGCCAAGTCTGCCTATGCTGACATCTTGACTGAAAGTCAGTTGCCTCCTCTTTTAAAGGGCTTTATATATATATTGTATGATATTTAAAGATGAAAGATCTTTAATGTAGGGGGGGAAAATATTATTTTTCTCTAACCTTCTAGGTCCTTGGCTGTGATTTCTCCTACCCAATAATAAAAAGACAGATAAACAAGAGAAAACTGGCAGTTTAATAACACATATACCTCCTGTGTATATGGTAGATACGGAAGGGTAGGAGAGTTTCCTACCCTAAAACATGCTTTTTGGGATATCGACGATTTTAAGCTGATTATTTTTAAGAAACAAAGAACTCAGAAAAAATCTTTGACCTCCCCTTAACTACATAAAAAGAATTGAAATAAAGGAGCTTTTCCAGGATGGAAACATCATCATAGGTAACTGTAGTTTAATATGAACAGGGTATGATAGGCAGGGAACACACAAGACACATTTGTTCAGAGTCCACTCTGTGTTTCATTGTTAAAGATGGCCTAGAAAACATTTACCAAACATTTGCTTTTCCCTCTCTTTGTGAGTTGCCTTCTTGCCCTTTGAAGCCCCAAACCACATATCTGCTCCCCCTTAACTCCAGAATGGCATATAAGCCTCTGCTGCCCAATGCGTCCTTGGGTCTCCTATTTTTTTGGCACCCCCACACACACATCTATCATAAATTTGGTTACTTTTTTCTGTTAATCTACCTCATGTTAATTTGATGATTAGCCCAGACAGAACAATGTAGAAAGGTGGGAGGAAAAAGTATTTTACACCCCACAATGCCAAGGAAATCTGAGTAATCCTGAAATGGTCCAAGCCACTACCTTAAATACAATTTCCAGCTAAAGACAAAAGAAGTGGGATGTTGGGAGAGGAGACCATTTATGGGAGGTTACCAGGAAAAGCACAGCAAAAAAGGATAAGTTTGTTGTGTATATTTAAAGCCTTGCCTTTTCCAAAGGTAAGAGTTTCTAGAGATTTAGAGTCATCTTCTTTCCAGTATGGAAAGGGAGACACCCTTGCAAATGGAGATGTTCTTTATAAATGTAAATGTCTCTTACAAAAGGGTAACTTCTAAGTTTTCGGAGCTTCTGCTGTGTCTACTCTTTCTTAAAAATAACCAGCTCAAAATTAACAGTATGCCAAAGAGGCATATTTTGTGGTGGTATTTTTTGCTACCTACCCTTAACGACAATTTTAGAAGGCAGTGGTTCAGGGTGAGAAGATGGAGAAGCCCATCAGGTGTCTATGAATGGAACCTAACTAACCTTGGGCCACTTGAGATCACAAACCTGTTCCCTAAATGAGCTTAGGTGTTTCCCAGGGTCCTTTCCTTGGCCCACTCCTTGGAAATTGCAGAGATGTCCAAGGATATTTTAATTAACATAATAATCTTAATATTTTCATATCACTTGAGGGCACAAAGTAACTATTGGTAATTGCAAATTCAGTGACTTTAAAAGTAACCTAAACACAAAGGCAGGTCTGGGCAATTTCTATATGTCCCCGGGAGGAAATATCAGAATTTAAGGATTGGTGTTGGCAAGTTCCAGGGCTGGGGGTCAGGAAATAAGGGCCGGTGGCATTTTGAAGAAAGGCCCACCGTCTGTTTGCTCCCCACCTCCTATTACCCTTCTCCCCCAGGCTGTGAAGGATAGTTTCAGAGCATTTATTTTTAGCAGAAGTAAGATACCCCCCTAATTGCACCTTGCAGGAAAGATCTGTGATCAGGACTCTACTAAGGACGTTTTTCAAAGAGGGCACAGATGTGCTGGGTGAAGCCCCAAGTTTAATGGCTGATAATATTTAGTAGGTTCTTATTTTTCTACTCCAGAGAGTATGTAGATGATCTGAGCCTGTTACAGACTGCAAGGCTGGTACAAACAGGCCTGTACTGTAATTTACTGCCCTCAGTACTTCATGGAGTTCTAACAAGGAAGGACTCTGGTACCTGACCTATCTCCATGTTGTCCAAACAAAAAGTGAGAAATCCCTTTAGCCATAGGCTGTAGAAGTACAGATAAGAGAGGATTTACTAGTAGAATATCTCCTGCTGGATTTATGGTTGTATATAAACCTCTTTTTTTTTCTAATTTTCTTACCTGTTATCTCAGAGTTAAAAGACATCATCCATACTAAAACAAAAGTAGTGTCACAGAAAAAAAATTGCAGTATACAATGATAATATTACCAAATACTTGATAAATATAAATAAAATACATATATGTACATATTAATAACTTTCTTGTATTAGCCCGAAGGATTCTTCTGATTACTTTGCATAGTATATTAAGTGATTTATACAGCTGAACTCTTAATACATTTTATAACAGACAAGCATATCTTAAAGTAATTTGCTTAAAATTTTCAAACAGAAATTTGCAAGTCTTTCAGCTTTTAAAATGTCTTTGCTTTCTTCTGGCATGTATTTATTAGTCAATCGCCCCTAAGGAATGGTTACATTAGCATGTTTATAGTAGCATATTTTAAAAATATGCCCTGTTATAAATTTGACAAGTACAGATATGGTTTAACTTTAGAAATATTAATTAGGAATAAAATAGACTTGCTTATTTTTATCAATCAAATATCAATGAAGTCCAAGAGCAAGATATTTAAATGCTTTGGTTGAAGGTGTAGATAAGTTAGTTTTTTTATAACATTTCATTTCTGAAAAGGACATGACCATTTATATGTTATAAAATTTTTTAAACTACAAAAGAGAATGAGAAGAAAGCAAAAAAAAAATTAAAGTCACATAGAAATATTTGATATATTCAATACTACATTGAAATATGATTTTAATGATTACATATTTTCTATAAGAGTTCATGGTTAGAACTAAGGACATTGTGCTTTAGTGAAAAGCAGCTAATTAAGATTCGCAAGGTTAGTTGATTTTTATATATTAATCATTAGATATTTTGGTGGAATTGCTTGTCATTCATAGATCTTACTAGTTTGTCAATGTGGTAGATCCAATTATCAGGAGTAAATATTCCCTCCCTCTTCCCACTCCTCCATACACATGGGTAGACTGAACTTTCTTCTCCTTTGACCTTTGGTTTGGCCATATGACTTGCTTTAATCCATGGGACATTAGGAGGATGCCAGAACCAAAGGCTGAAAAGTACTTGCACAACTGAGTTTTGTTAAAAAGAGGACCATAGGCCCAAAGTGGTATCACTTATGCTAAAAGCCCAGAATACCAAACCTAGATTTAATACTTGATCTAATTCCAGTTTCAACCTCTCCCAGAAATAGAATCTTAACCACCCAGTCCAGAATTGTCTGGTCAAGCACCAGTAAAGTAATCTGTCACAAGAGACTTCTCAATCTACCTTAGGAAGAGGCAGTCTTCGTGATGAAACCCTGCAGTTCCCTTCTCCCCGAAAGAAGATGCTCTGATCTAAAAATAATTCTTTCTTCTCTCTCTCTCTTTTTTTTTTTTTTTGCTAATAACTCCCTGCCATTCTTCCTGTAAAGACCTTCCATTTTGTACAACACATTACCTGTACAAGTCAAAGCCCAGTCAAAAGCAAACAGGAGTTTGCAGCCCAAAAAGTAAGGGTTCATTATTTGAGAAAAAGGTGGCTGTTAGGGTGGCTGTTGATGCAGGCCGTGAAAGAATTCAGAGAGAGGAAAATGCAAAGAGCAAGGTTTTATTCACTTTCTAAGAGAGAAAAGGGCTAGATGCAGAGAAAGGTAGCAGTGCCAAAGAGTTGGGACTGTGAGCCTTTATTGTCTTAGAAAGGGTGGGGGTGGGGTGCTGCAGTGTGGCTGCTGGGCTGTTAGGGGCTTTGTAACACAGGAAGTTTTCATTCGTTTTGCATAAACTACAGTTTGCTCCAATGTTATCTTTCACTTGTGGCTGTGGGGAGCATTTTTTTGACCTCGTGTTTTTGCTTTTCCAGTAATTTTTAGTCCTGGGTACATAAGCTCAGAAGAGTAAAATGGCAGACATGCCAAACAAAGTCATGGGCCTGCTTGGCAAATGGCACCATGATAGCAAATGGCACTGGCTTTGTCCTGTCAGTGCCAAGCCTGGGGTCACAGATAAACCGGTTAATGTTCAAAGACCTTGGCTTCTAAGGGATGGGTTCTATAGGGGAAAAATCATTAATCATAATGGTTAAAAGAGTTGGAGTCGTGGGCTCTACCGATTGGTCGTGTGGAAGAAAAGAGGCCACACATTAGCCTGACAAGCTCAGGGGAGACCCGCGAAGCAGCCTTACAAACTCAGTGACCTGAAGCAGCCACAAAGGATGGTCTGACATTAAAACTTATTAACTACAAGTCATTTGTGGTGGGTAGTCATGTCCTAGGTTGATATTTTTCTCTAACAAAGGTTAATCTTTACCTTAACTGAGCCTCTCTGTTGTTTTTTTGCATCTATGATAACATACCTTTGGAATGTCAAGGTAACTTCCCTTTTTCCCAACCCCCTGGGCACAAGCAGGGCACCAGGACTGAGACCACAAATCTCCTCATGGTTATTATCATGTTAATTGTTGACTGTTAAGTATCCTTTATCCACCCATGTAAAAGATGTAGGTGTCTACCACTTTACCTTTTATCCAATCCCAGAGCTTTTCCCACTTTGCTTTCTCCCACCTCCTTAATCTGTCACCAGCAGATTCCATGTAACCCCCTTTTGTCTCCTCCTTTGACTAGAATGTATAAAATAAGGCACTAAACTGCCATTCTCCAGAGCATTTTTCAATCCACTGAGATTTTGCTTCCTGGCAACTGTGATTTTTGCACTTTTGCACATTCTCCAATTCTTAAGAGTAAAACATCTGTATTCCAGTATAAGGTCAGCTCCTCCATTTGTACACTGTATCTAATCACTTCAAGCTCAAGGATTTTGCTCCTAATCTATAATTCGATTACCTCCTGTATTATCAAATTTTCTCTCTTGGTTAGATCATTTAGTCAGCTGACAAAATATACTTTAATAAACAAAAATATTTTTTAAGCACCTAAAACCTCCTCCAACTTTCCTCTGCTCTCCCTCACAGGTAAAATTCAAGAAAAAGATTCCATGCTTGCAGCCTCTACTTTCTCGCTGCTCATTCTCTCATTAAGACATTATAACTAGATTTTATCTCAGCCTCTCATGGGAACTGATCTTATCAAGGATGCCAGTGACCTCCAGGTTGCCAAATGGGTAACCAGATCAGCCTCATCTGCCCTGAGTTCCCCACACAGAGCTGGGAGCAGCACCAGCACTGGGCTCACCCCATTCCTGCTTTGTGCAGCTTGGCAACAGCCTTTCCATGACTCTACCAGAGCCTCCCATACATCTCCCTCTCCAATATGTCCTCAACAAAACTCCAGGGTTTTTTTTTTAATAGAAAAGATACCCCTACTCAAGTACAGCTGATAGCAGCCCCATAAACATATACTTTGTTTATACTGCTGTTATGAAATTTATCCCAGTTTATTATGGTTAATGTATATACTATGTATATATTATATTAATATATAAACACATATTAATATATTCATAATATATAAACAGTTATATATGAGTATATTCATATATGTATGTTTCTCTAGCAGATTGCAAACATTCCCCCAGATGGGAACAGCATCACGGCTTTTGTATCTTGGAGCTTTGCACAATTACAAGGGGATTTCCTAACACAATGAAATACAAGCTATGCAATGCTAGCAATTGAGGTGGGTTCTTCATGGGAGAAGTTTCTGATCTGTAACTGCAACTTGTCTATGGAAAGTCACATTTCACCATAGGATTCTCCACTTGCTATTGTAATGGTGTCGTTGGTGAAAGTGGGGTCCTTGCGTTATTGTGAGGAAAGCATTCCAGAAGAGCCACAAAGGAGGATGATATCAGGTAATAAGATTTATTTGTGGCACCAGATGCAAAAATCAAAGGATTTTGATTGTGTTCAGCTCCACTCAGCTCCACTCAGCTCCACTGAGCTTCCAATGTCCCATCTCTGTCTGCCCCGCAATGAAAAAGTCCGATCTTACCTTCATCAGGCCCAGAAATAAGCCCAGTGTCCCAGCATTTTGTGCCATGCCAAGGCTAGTCCAGCCCATCCTTTTGCACCATCCAGCTAGCTTAGCCTGTTTTACAGGCTGCATCTCAGCTGTGGCCCACATTCAGCGGTCACAGGCTTCCAGGGCCATAGGTGGCTGCTAGTCCCACGTGGCTGCTATGGAGAGAGAATGCAAAAATGAACAGGCTAAGTACTCCTTACTTGGTGAGAGAAAAAAAGGCGTTGTCTTGGTTAAGCTGATTATATTATCTCAGGCTTGGAAAGGACCAGGTGCATTTATCAAACTAACCAATCAACTTCCCAAGCTTTC
Organism: Mormoops blainvillei; assembly: GCA_004026545.1. Lineage (NCBI taxonomy): Eukaryota > Metazoa > Chordata > Mammalia > Chiroptera > Mormoopidae > Mormoops > Mormoops blainvillei. Next base: position 20,010 of record PVJD01013579.1, read on the forward strand.
GAGGGTTTTCAATAGGCCTACCCCCTAAACATTTCTTTCCTTGGATCCTCTGAGGTTGTGTCTCCTATCCAATGCAATCTCTTCCCCAGGCTAGACTGACTGGCCTCCGTGGTTGCCATTTCGGCTCCTGTTGTGCCTCTACTTACCACCCCCTTGACTGTTCTATCCCTTCCCTCAGTGATCTGGGTAACTGACGGGCAGTTTCCTGGGGGTTATGTACAGCTGTAACTTCCTAGGGGAGCAACCAGGTTTATGCTCCCTGGTTGATTATGCTTAATAATATCTGATCTCCTTTGCTCTCTTCCTTTAGCTCCATCTCACTACCTATGCTAACAATGTAAACCTCAGAGTCAGGGTGCATCATTCTCTCTGGTTACATACAAACCATGGTTTCTTCCCTTAACACAAGTGAAGTGAGGCAAAGATCTTTAAACAAGACTTTGTAAAAGATTAACAAAGAAAAAAATTCACAAAGTAACTTAAAACTGTCCAATTTGAGATTCAATGTATTACTTCCTGACTGCGTTCAAGGCCTTGTTTCCCCGTAGAGGGGCTGACTGGGCTAGTCCTAAGGGAAAAAGATGAAGCGTGGAGACAGGAATTCCTCCAACCTAAGGCCAGCCTTTCTAGTCCCATTTTCCTGCCTAACCCTCTCTCTTCCTTAGGGATTGACACTAAGGCCAGTCACCCCGGTCAAGGGAGACTCCAACCCCTTAGCAGGGGGTGTGGCATTAAGTACATTGTGTCTTCATCAGGGTGTCCAGAGCAGAGCAGAGGCAGGCTAGGGTAGTCTCAAATTCTGGGTTGAGATCTGCACTCTGCCAAGCACCAGCTATGTGGTTTCAGACGGGTTACCAAATTTCTCTGTGCTTCCGCGCCCTACTTTATAAAATAGGGATCATAGGACCTACGTCATGGGTTCAATGTGGGGATGAAGTGAGATAATAGATGTCAAACACTGGCAACCATGTGTGGGGCACAGCAAGGGTTCGTAATGTAAACCAGCAGTAATGCATAATTGGCCTGCCACCCACCCATGCTAAGGACAAACAGGTAAGCAAGAGCGATGTGCTCTTGCAAGAATACTGACTATGGAAGGCCTAATCAGCATGCATTCAAGCCAAAGAGGAAACTGAAACCAGAGCACGGCAGAATCTTGACCACTGGATGAAACAGTCCCCTCACTGCCTGCAAATGTTCATTTAGGAATGATGATTTCCAGTTGCCTTATACCAAGTACCCTTACCTCATCCCCATTAAGAACTCAAAGCCACTGACCTTCCCTCCTTCACCAGGATCCTTTGAAGTGCAAATTTTACTCTAATCTTTAGTGGAGCTTCAGGGCCTCAGTAATTCATCTGCTCCTATCTTATGCCACAGTGTTTCTGATCGGACAGCATTTGAGGAGCAGATAGAATTCATCCTGTCAAACAGTAAACAAAGAACCTTTCATAACAGCCCATTGTCTCACTGCCTGGAGGCTTAGGTGTCCTGGATTGCTCCAGATCTGCAGAAGGGCACTCAACTGTCTTGAATAGAGAAAAGGGACAATACAGTGAAAGGACAACTTTGGATTTAGATGTACCTGTGTCTTAAAAAGTCATGATTATACTGATTAAGTTGTTTTGTTTTTAAATGCTCTAATAGTATAGCCTGGTAGAAAAGTCAGCAAATTATTTGTCAAAGGCTAGAAATAAATATTTTAGGCTTTTTTGGCCATACCATCTCGCTTCAACTACTCAACTCTGCCAGCACAAGGGAAGGGCGACATAGGCAATCATAAACCATAAGGTGTGGTTGTGTTCCAAAAACATATTATTTACAAGAGCAGGTGGTAAGCTGGATTTGGACCAAGGGCGGTAATTTGTCAAACACTGGTCTAGTATACTGTTTCTCAAACTCGAGTCATGTCCACACCACCTTTGTAGTTTTTACCTAAATCTATGCACATCTGTAATCATGTTGATTACAAATTATTACAGTTTATTCATTTTTTAAAATGTTGTTTCCTTAATTAGCTTACTAATTCAAATTATTGAGGTGACATCGGTTAATAAAATTATATAGGTTTCAGGCATACAATTCTATAATAAATCATCTGTACATTACATTGTGTTCACCACCCCAAGTCAAGTCTCCTTCCATCACCATTTATCCCTCTTCTACCCTCTGCTACCTCCCCCCACAACCCTTTCCCTCTTTAATCATCATGCTGTTGTCTGTATCTACAAGTTTTTTCTTTGTGAAATTCTTCACTTTTTTTTACCCAAATCCAAACCCCCTTCCCCTCTGACAGCTATGACTCTGTTCTCTGTACTCATGAGTCTGTTTTTATTTGGTTAGTTAGTTAATTTTGTTCATTAGCTTCCACATATATGTGGAATTATATGGCACTTGTCTTTCTCTGGCTTATTTCACTTAGCATAATACCTTCAAGGTCTATCCACGCTGTCACAAAAGGTAAGATTTCCTTCTTTTTTACATCTGAGTAGTATTCCTATGTATAAATGTACCACATCCTTTTTATCCACTGGTATACTGATGGGAACTGTGTCTTCTTCCAAATCTTGGCTATTGTAAATAACATTGCAATGACTGTAGGCGTGCACACATTCTTTCAAATTAGTGTTTTGGGTTTCTTTGGATATATTCCCAAAAGTGTATTAGCTGGGTCATAAGGCAGGTTCATTTTTAATTATTTGAATAACTCCATACTGCTTTCCACAGTGGCTGCTCCAGTCTGCATTCCTACCAACAGTGCACAAGGGTTCCCTTTTCTTCACATCCTCATCAGCACTTGTTTGTTGATTGATGATAGCCATTTTTATATCTGTGAGGTGATATCTCATTGTGGTTTTAATTTGCATTTCTCTGATCATTAGTGACATTGAGCATCTTTTAATATGTCTATTGCCCATCTGTATGTCCTCTTTGGAGAAGTGCCTATTCAGATCTTTGCCATTTCTTAATTGGATTGTTTCTTTTTTTTGGTGTTGAGTTTTATGAGTTCCTTATAAATTTTGGATATTAGGCCCTTATCAGATATATCTGCAAATATGTTCTGCCACTCAGTGGATTGTCTTTTCATTTTGTTAATGGTTTCCTTTACTGTGCAATAACTTTTTAGTTTGATGTAGTCCCATTTGTTTTTTTTCCTTTTGTTTCCCTTGCCCAAGGTGATATATCAGAAAAAAATATTGCTATGGGAAATATCTGAAATTCTACTGCTTATGTTTTTTTCTAGGATTCTTATGGTTTTCAGTGTAACATTTAAGTCTTTACTCCATTTTGAGTTTATTCTTGTGTGTGTTGTAAGAAAGTGGTCTAATTTCATTTCTTTGTGTGTATCTGTCCAACTTCCCAACACCATTTATTATATGTTTACTTCATTATATATTTTGGCTCCTTTGTCAAACATTAATTGACCATAAAGGCATGGGTTTATTTATGGGCTCTGTTCTGTTCCATTGATCTATGTGTCTATTCTTATGCCAGTACCATGCTCTTTTGATTACTATGGCTTTGTACTACAGTTTGATATCAGGTAGTGTCATTCCTCCAACTTTGTTCTTTCTCAAGATTACTGTGGTTATTCTGGGTCTTTTGTGATTCCATATAAATTCTTGGAATACTTGTTCTAGTTCTGTGAAATATGCTATTGGTAACTTGATAGGAATTTTGGTAAATCTATAGATTGCTTTGGGTAGAATAGACATTTTAATAATGTTATTTCCTCCTATCCATGAGCATGGTTTATGCTTCCACTGGTTTGTATCTTCTTCACTTTTTTCTTTAGTATCTTATAATTTTGCAAGTACAAATCTTTTACATCTTTGGTTAAATTTATTTCTAGATATCTTATTTTTTGAGTCAATTGTGAATGGGATTGTTTTCTTATTTTCCCTTTCTGATAGTTCATTATTGGTGTATAAATATGCAACTGATTTCTGCATTTTTATTTTACATCCTGCTACTTTACTGAATTCATTGATCCATTTTAGTAATTTTTGTTTTTGTTTTTGTAGAATCTTTAGGGCTTTCTACATACAGTATCACGTCATCTGCAAATAATGACACCTATACTACTTCCAATTTGGATGTCTTTTATCCTTCTTCTTGTCTGATTGCTGTGGCTAGGACTTCCAGTATTATGTTGAACAAGGGTGGTGAAATGGGAAATCCCTGTCTTGTTCCTGATTGTAAGGGAAACACTTATAGTTTTTGCCCATTGAGTATGATGTTTGTTGTGGGTTTGTCATATATGCCCTTTATTATGTTGAGTATGTTCTCTATAGTCTCACATTGCTGAGAGTTTTTTATCATAAATGGGTGTTAGATTGTGACACATGATTTTTCTGCATCTATTAATATGATCATGTGGTTTTTATCCTTCATTTTGTTTATGTGTTATATCAAATTATTGATTTGTGGATATTGTACTATCTTTGTATCCCTGAAATAAATTCCACTTGATCATGAGGTATGATCTTTTAATGTATTGCTTGATCCAGTTTGCTAATATTTGTTGAGGATTTTAATATCTATTTTCATGGGGAATATTGGCCTATAATTTTCTTTCTTTGTATTTCCTTTATCTGGTTTTGGAATTAGGATAATCCTGGGTTTATAAAATGAGTGAGGGAGAATTCCCCCCTCTTGAATTTTGTGGAATAGTTTGAGAAGAATAGGTGTTAGTTCATCTTTGAATGTTTAGTTAAATTCACCTGTGAAGCCATCTTGTCCAGAACATTAGTTTTTTGGGGAGTTTTTTTTTCATTACTACTTTAATTTCGCTAGTTGTAGTATGTATACTACAACCAATTCTTTTCTGATTCTTTCTGATTCAGTTTTGGAATGTTGTATGTTTCTAGGAATTTATCCCTTTCTTCCAGATTGCCCAATTTGTTGGCATACTGTTGTTCATAACATAGTCTTACAATCCTTTGTATTTCTGTGATGCCAGTGGTGTTTCTATTTCATTTCTGATTTTATTTCGATCATCTCTCTCTCTCTCTCTCTTTTGTTGTTGTTGTTGCTGTTGTTTGTTGTTGAGTCTGGTTAAAGGTTCATCAATCTTGCTTATCTTTTCAAAGAACCAGTGCTTGTTTTCATTGATCTTTTGTATTGTGTTTTTAGACTATTTCATTTATTTCTCTCTGATCTTTATTATTTTCTTCCTTCTACTCACTTCGGGTTTTGTTTGTTGTTCTTTTTTCTATTCCTGATAAGAACAGATCCTACACTTGATCTTAGCCAAAAGGCCAAGAAACAATCCTTTTCCATTCCTTTAAGTGTAAACTTGGAATTTTATTTGAGATTTTTCTCATCTCTTGAGATAGGCCTGTAGTGCTATGAACTTCCTTCTTAGCACAGCTTTCGCTGAGGGTTGATCCCACACACAAACTGACCAATAACAATTAATAATCAATTACAACAGGAGGACCCACATAACCCAGAAGGGACATTACTGGATCACCCAGATCAGGGATCAAGGAGACATATCACTGGGTCCCATAGAACATCTACTACATAAGGCCACCCCACAAAGACTGGGAGTCATAGAAGATTTATCTAATACATAGAAACAAAAACAAAGAGGAAGGGGAAAAAAAGAAATGGGCCCCAAATGAACGAACAGAAGAACTCCCCAGAAAAAAAGAGCATAAATGGAGGCAAGCTATTTAACAGATACAGGGTTCAAGGTAATTGTTATAAAAAATGCTCAAGGAACTTAATGAGAACTACAACAGCATGAAAAAGACATAGAAGCCATAAAGAAAAGGACCACACAGGAATAAAGAATATAACATCTGACATCAAGAATACTCTGAATGGAATAAACAGTAGGTTGGATGAAGTGGAGGACTGAATCAGCAATTTGAAAGACAAGACAGGAAAAAAACACTTAATCAGAGAAGTAAAAAGAAAAAAAATTAAAAAGAATGAGCATATGCTAACATCAAATGGCTGTAGGTTTGATCCCCAATCGGAGCATATATTTAGGTTGTCAGTTCAATCTTTGGTTGGGGTGCGTACAGGAGGCAACTAATCAGTGCTTCTCATATCGGTGTTTCTCTTTCTCCCTCTCTCTCTTTCTCTCTCTCTTTCTTCCTTCCTCCCTTCCTCTCTCCCTGAAATCAGTTAAATAAAAAAACACATCCTCAGGTAAGGGTTAAAAAGAAACTGAGGATAGTTTGAACAACATGAAGCATAATAGCATCTGCATCATAAGGGTACCTGAAGGAGAAGAAAGAGAGCAAGGTACTGAGAACCTATTTGAAGAAATAATGACCTAAATCTTCCCTCACTTGGTGAAAGAAAAAGACACACAAGTCCGAGAAGTGCAGAGAGTCTCAGACAAGGTGAACTCAAAGAGACCCACACCAAGACAAATCATAATTAAAATGGCAAAGCTTAAAGACAAAGAGAGAATCTTAAAGCCACAAGAGAAAGACAGTTAGTTACCTATAAGAGAGCTCCCAGAAGACTGTTGGCTGACTTCTCAACAGAAATATTTTAGGTGAGAAGGGATTAGCATGGAATATTCAAAGTGAAGAAAAGCATGGACCTACAACCAAGACTACTTTACCCAACAAGGCTATCATTTAAAGTCGAAGGAGAAAAGAGAGCTTCTCAGACAAGAAAAACCTAAAAGAGTTGTTACCATCAAATGAGTTTTACAAGAAATATTTAAGGATCTTTTAGAAAAAGAAGGAGGAGGAGCAGAAGGAGGAAGAGGAGAAGAAACAGAAGAACATAGGTAAATATTTATTGACATTTTTTCTTTTAACTATCAATAATCACTTTAAGTGTGAGTAGCTTAAATACTCCAATCAAAAAACATAGTGTAGTTGAATGGATAAGAAAATAAGACCCATATATATGCTGTCTACAGAAGACCCAATGAAAAGCTGTGGTAGCAATACTTATATCAGACAAAATAGACTTTAAAACAAAGGCTACAGTAAGAGACAAAGAAAGACACTACATGAGAAAAAAAGGGAGCAATCCAACAGGAGAATATAACCTTTATAAACTTTTATGCATGCAACATAGGAGTCCCTAAATATGTAAAGCAAAACTTGATGGGTATAAAGGGAGAGATTGACAGCAATACAGTCATAGTAGGGGCTTTTAAGACTCCACTGACATCAACAGATAGATCTTGCAGACAGAAAACCAAGTAGGAAACAGCAGCCTTAAATGACACACTAGATCAGATGTATTTAATTGATACCTTCAGAGCATTTCATCCCAAAGCAGCAGAATATACAATTGTTTCAAGTGCACAGGGAACAGTTTCTAGGATAGACCACATGTTAGGATGCAAAACAAGTCTCAGTACATTTAAAAAGATTGAAATCATATCAAGTATCTTCTCTGATCATAATGGCATGAAACTAGAAGTCAATCACAAGAAAAAAACTGAAAAACACACAAAGACATGGAGGCTAGCCCACATGTTACTGAACAATATATGGGTTAACAATGAGATCAAGGGATAAATCAAAAAATACCTTGAAACAAATGAAAATAAGAATGCCATAAACCAAGGTTCATTCACTTTTGAATAAATTAATTATAAAATAAAAATAATAGTACTGTAATAGGCTTATACTATAATGGAAACCTTAAAAAATAAATACAATTACAACATTGCAATAAAAATGTTAACTGAAATATGGAGAAGTAAAATTTACTGCTAAATGCAAAGTTTAACAACAATCTCCAGTACTGGATCCTGCTGGCTCCCACTGCTCTCTCCAGCTTAGCCACAGGGCCCTTGTTTCAGTCCCCATGCCTTCGTTGTCCCTACAACCAAAACACATGGTGCACATGCTATTTTGCTTGCCCAGAATGCTTGTCCCTGTCTCTTTATTGGTTAATACCACCCATCAGGAAAGCCTTTCCACTGAGTAACTTAACCCTCCTATTTTACTATAGCTGTTCGAAGACCAGCGGGTCATTCTTTGGCAGTGAAAGTCACAAATGTCACTTTATATTGGCTGGAAAAATAGTGGATTAGTTTCTGACTTGCCTTGTATATATACCATCTTCTTGAAATCAAAGGATCAAGATCTAACATGGTACCTCACCGCAGTGACTTGGGATAAATAATTACTGCACTGAATGAGTAAATTAAACAACTAAGGTCTTAAAAAACATAGTGCAATCAATTCTGGTTGTAACTTTTTTTCCATAATTTAAATTTGCATTTTATCCCTGAGATCTTGTAAATTCATATTTTGATAACTAGTTCTGATAAATATTTTTAAGGGAAATACTTAGCTGTTTCCAGAAAAGTCAGGGGCCGGCATTACTTTCTCAAGATGTGGAAGAAAGGTATGAGTTATTCTGGGTACTTTGGTGGTTTAGTTTTCTCTGTATCTTTGCAGATACAACCATTCCAAATATCAAGATCATCTTTTTTGGTCAGTGCCCTCATATCTCATGAGACCTATTGAGAATGTAAATTTAATGATTTAAAGCAAATACATAATTTTTTAAATAAAGTTCATGCCTCTATCGTTCAAAATGATCTTGCATTTTACAATGGTGCTGTACATACTTGAGGACTGTAGGAAGTTAAACAGTAAAATTTTGGATTGAAACCCACATGGATTTGAATCTTAGTTCTGGCACTTACTAACTTCTGTAATCTGTGTTTCCTTATCTGTGACACAGTGATAATGTTACCAAACTGGTTCATGTGCCCCAACCTTTGAAAAGCCAAAAGTCAAAATGTCAGAGTTTGGGGTAAGGAAAGGTTTATTATTGATGGAGAAGACACCTATGGAGAAGGCTCTGATGGAGAAGGCACCAACTGAGAAAAAGAGAGACTGAGCGGAATCTCAAATCCATCCTGCTCTCTGGACTAGGTTAGGGTTCCTAAGGGGTTAGTGGGAGCACCAGCAGAAGTGCTGGTAGGGCAAGTGTTAACTGGAGGACCTTGGGGCTTGGCCATTTATGATAAGGAGGCATCAGCACCAGATTTTCCCGGACAGGTGACCCTTCACTGCTGAAAGAGTGCCAATGTTCAAATTCAGATTATGTCTGCAGAGGAGGGTTGGGGGAGAAGGAAAGTTGGTTCCAGCAGCAGCTGAAGGTCAAAAGTTCTCTTCTCTGTGCATACTTCAGCTGCATGACTTGTGGTTTTGGTCTTTTATCTCTGAAAAACAACTCAGTATCTTGTTAAACAGGATATGACCATTTTGAACTGGTTCTGAGATTATAACAAGAACCACCTCACAAGATTTTTCTAAGGATTTTGTTAAGATAATAATGTAAATACTAAGCCCAAGATCTGACTAATTTATGATGAACACTAAATAACTATATTTATTATTGCCATTAGTGTTACTTGTAAAATTTACATACTTTATTCTCTTATGAAGATGAAAAATGCTATGTACATCAGGAAATTTTTTTTTTAATCAAGAAGAAAAAGGTTATCCAATATGTCTTTCCTAATTTAAACTAGAGCATCATTTCTTTAATATTTGTTTTTATTTTCATTTAGTGCAAAAATTAAAAGATTTCAGAAAATACTTACGTAATAATAAGCTCAATTTCATATGTAAGCAACACAAATGCAGATGAAAACAGAACTGTAAAAATTGCTAACCTACTTTTTGAGAGTTAATAACAAAGGTTTGGATGCAGAGATGTTTGTGATACTCTTATTATTTTTAAAAAGTGTTGCTTTAATGAAAAATGTGTTACTGTGTTTGTTGTTAAAGAAAAACTCCTTCACCTGTTTTAAGTCTTTCCTCAACTATCACTCCCCACTGAGGCCCACCATTTATAATGGTGACCTGCCCCATGCCTCCTCCAGCAAAGCCCTGACCTCCCTTATCCTACTTTATTTTTCCTATTTTCATAACACTTACAACCATCTAACATTCTACTTCATTTCTTTATTATAGTTTGTTGTTTATCTCTCCATTAGAACCTACAAGTTTTGTCTCCCTTCTTCACAGATGCATTCCCACTTTCTAGAACAGTGCCTGGCCCATACTGGATCTCAGTAAGTATGTGGTAAATAAAGAGAGTTAAAGATGACATTGACTACCAAATGCATTTTTATAGAACACTTATGTCCTACAAACATAATAAAATCCTGAGCAAAAAGCAGAGGGATATAGCAATGTATAAAAAAGCAATTATCTTAATATTACATGAGCCCATACTTGAGGCAATGAAAAGAGCTAAGCTATGGCACTAAGAAGTGAGCTGGGGTGGACTTCTTGGTGCATGTCTAGGCAACATAGAAATAACCCCGAGAAGTAATAAATCAGAGTCTAATTCCAGTTCTCATCGTGACTTGCGTGTGTAGAGGACGGATTTTCCACTGTGTGATGTTGTCTGTCCCTCAAGCTATACCTGAATCAGTCCAGAGGTTGCTTTCCAAAAACCCCCTGGAGAAACTGTCTGACCGTAACTGATGTTCATCCTGACTTAAATCAGTGCCTGTCCCTTGTCTACCACTGGGTGCTGGTTCCTGAAACAGTCCGTTGTTCTCACTGGTAAAACGTGTAAAGTAATCATGTGCCCAGTAGCATTCACGTACTAATACCCATGACTATCCCAACCCCCCTTATAACCTATGTAATTCTTTGGCACCAGCCAAGCCATACATGGAATATCCACTTCATCTTCCAGGCACACAAGTCATGCCCTGTATGTAAATTTCCATTAATAAACTCTATTAATTGCCAGACTGGAGTGGTCTTTCCTGCTCTCCATTTATGAAAGCAGATTTTCAGCCTCACAGCTTCTCCCTTGGGCTGCATGTACTAACAGCATGGAATTAGCAAGATACTTTTGCATTTATGAATTTAAAAGTCTCTGGTCAAAGAAGATATGTTTAGGTAGAAATCATTGTCTTGTCTTCATAGTATACATTTTCAGAATTAAGCTTAAGCTGTGTTTCTAATGGTTATTCAGTGTTATCAACAACTTAATTAAACCAGTGTCAAAATTAATAAGAAATGGAAATCTAATATATGAGTAAAATTTTGTATGGTCTCCAAATGTATCTAGAAACAGAAAACTATAATACATGTAAGTTCTCTATTACTGTACATACATAAAATCTTTTTAAGGAAAGACTCATGGGATTTCTTCCATATGTGAATATACTTCTTATTAGAACTTTAACATAAATAATTTGCCTTTATTTTATAAAATGAATTGTTTCAGGCATGATATGTTTAAATTGATTTTTAGTCAATCCTATCTCATTTTAAATGCTCAAGAAATTCATTATTCAAAGAAACCCTGGAGTGAAAAAATCATTGACTTCAACAGCTAGTTTTCTATTAATTTCAAGCCTACTGGGAATATGATATGCTATTTTTGTCCTCAGAGCAATAGAAATACCCTTTCATGATAGGATTTAAGCAGACAGTAGAAAGACAGCTAAGATTTTTTTTTAATTTTTTTATTGTTGTTCAAATATAGTTTTGTCCATTTTCCCCCATCACTCCACCCTCCCCCCACCCTCGACCCCAACCCCACTTGACTTTATCCATGAGTCCCACATATATGTTCCTTGACCACTCTTCCCCTGTTTCCCCAGTCTTCCTCTCCCACTGCACCTCTGTTCACTGTCAGTTTCTCCTTCACTTCAATGTCTCCAGTTATATTTAATTTGCTTGTTTGTTCTGTTGATTAGTCTCCACTTATAGGTGAAGTCATATGGTATTTGTCTTTCACTACCTGGCTTATTTCACTTAGCAGAATGCTCTCCAGATCCATCCATGCTGTCATGAATGGTAGGAACTCCTTCTCTTCTTCTGCTGCGTAGTATTCCATTGTATAAATGTACCATCATTTTTGATCCACTCATTCACTGATGGGCACGTAGGTTGCTTCCAGCACTCAACTACTGTAAATTGTGCTGCTATGAACATTGGAGTGTATAGGTTCTTTTGAATTGGTGTTTCTGGATTTTTAGGGTATAATCCCAGCAGTGGAATTGCTGGGTCAAAAGGCTGATCCATTTTTAGTTTTCTGAGGAAATTCCATACTGTTTTCCACAGTGGCTGCACTGGTCTGCATTCCCACCAACAGTGCTCTAGGGTTCCCTTTTCTCCACCTCGTCAGAACTTGTTGTTTGTTGATTTGTTTATGATGGCCATTTTGCCTGATGTGAAATGGTATCCCATTGTGGTTTTAATTTTCACCTCTCTGATGGCTAGTGATGCTGAGCATCCTTTCATATGTCTCTGGGACCTGTGTATGTCCTCCTTGGAGAAGTGTCTGTTCAGGTCCTTTGCCAATTTTTTAATTGGATTGTCTGTCTTCCTGGAGTGGAGTCGTGTGAGCTCTTTATATATTTTGGAGGTCAAACCCTTTCTGAGGTATCATTGGCAAATACATTTTCCTATACGGTTGGTTCCCTTTTCATTTTGATGATATTTTCTTTAGCCATGCAGAAGCTTTTTAATTTGATGAAATCCCATTTGTTTATTCTTCCCTTTATGTCCCTAGCTCTACGGGACATATCAGTAAAAATGTTGCTGCATGGAATATCTGAGATTTTCCTGCCCGTGACCTCCCCAGGACTTTTATGGTGTTGAGACTTATATTTAAGTCTTTTACCCATCTTGAGTTTATTTTTCTGTGTGGTGTAAGTTGGTGGTTGAGTTTCATTTTCTTTTGCACGTATCTGTCCAGGTGTCCCAACACCATTTGTTGAAGAGGTTATTTTTACTCCATTTTATGCTTTTGCCTCCTTTGTCAAATATTAATTGACCATAGAGACATGGGTTTATTTCTGGGTTCTCTATTCTGTTCCATTGATCTATGTGTCTGTCCTTATGCCAGTACCAAACTGTTTTGATTACAGTAGCCTTGTAGTATAGTTTGATAGTGGATATTTTGATTCCCCCCAACTTTGTTCTTTTTTCTCAACATTGCTGCAGCTATTCAGGGTCATTTATGGTTCCAAATAAGTTTTTGAGTTGTTTGTTTTATATCTGTGAAATATGTCATTAGTTTTTAATAGGCATTCCATTGAATCTGTAAATTGCTTTGGGTAGTATGGACATCTTGATGATGTTAATTCTTCTGATCCATGAACATAGTATATGCTTCCATTTCTTTGTGTCTTCCTTAATTTCTTTCTTCAGTGTTGTGTAGTTTTCTGAGTACAGGTCTCTTACCTCCTTGGTAAGGTTTATTCCTAGGTACATTTTTTTGTTGTTGCTATAGTG
>PVJD01013580.1:0-33252 GCA_004026545.1 Mormoops blainvillei
ACTGTAATGGTTTTCATGTTAAACCTCCCTTTTTTGGTGTTTTCTTGTTATTCAGAACTTTCAGGTGGTAAGTTTATAAACTCCTTTGTAATAGACTTTCCATGCAGTTAATTTTGGCATAATTTGTATCCTGGTTTATAATAGACTACAAAATAGCAATTCAGGACATTGTAGTTGGGGAAGACAATTGATTGGTTATATTTCAAAGGGAAGCAGTGATTTATAATGCCAGAATTTGCAAATTGCAAGTATTTATTATGCAAAACTAGAGGGAAGTGGTTTATCCTGAGGGGAAAATGACAGTTTTCTACATGCTGTATAATGTACCTTAAAATAATTTAAGTAATAAGTTTCATCTCAGGATTTTCATTAACTCAAACAGCATGTACTATAAAATACATGAGGCTGATGTATTAAAAAATGCTGGATTTTTTTATGGATAAAGGGTTTATATAAAATATTTAGATGAAAAAGTTTCTGAAAAGAGAACAAAGGTTTCTGAAAGTTATTTCTAAAAATTATGATAAAATTATCCTTTCCAGCATCCATATAGCCTGAAATTCAATATATGATTATGTTAGGAAGGTCATTTTCTCTTTTTTTAAGACCGAGTTTCTGAGCTGAACCATCTTCAGGTATTCTCCTTTCCCCTGTGGTGCTCCCTGTGGCTCTGGTGGGGCTCTCAGCAGGGCTGTCTTGTACTCTCCCTGTGCAGATGACTCTGTGTCAGGGACAAGACAACATGTCAGACGCAGGAAGGAACTGTGACTCTAGGTATTCTGGCCTGACAGCCATAAACTTGTGCAGTCTTGCTTGGCTGCTAACCCAGTGGAAGCCAAGGGTCTTTTTCCTGACTGGGTCTTCTTCCCACCAGAGAGAATGATCTATAAATAATTTGTCATCTTGCTCTCATTGTCTGGTACATGACAAAGATTCAGTGCCTGGCTAAGCAGAGATCTGTGTCGTCACTCCTGCTGTGTGAATCTTTCGTCCTGCAGGCTCTTGGCTTCTGGGTCCTACTCCAGTTTTCTGCTGAGATTGAATTCTGCAGAGATCATGGAATTGACTGGGACTGAACCTTATTTCCAAGGCCTCAGCAGCCTTTTCTCCGCGCCTGGATCCTGATTCTGGCATCCCTTAAAGAGACTTGAATAGAGCTTTCTAATCTTACTCTGACTTCTACTTGGCTGGACAATTCTTCCATTGAAGGGCATTGTTCTATGTGCCTTTCCATGCCCCTTGGAGTGAAATTTTCAAAATGTTGCAGCATGCCTAGACTATATTTAACTTCACTGTGCTCCAGCATGACTGCTTATCTCTTCCCACAGTGGTTTCACCTTACTGTTAGATTCCTTTCAGCTTCTTCCCGGTGCTGGTCTTAAAGGTCCCAGAATGTCAGCAGGGCTTGGCCAACTATGACAGGAACCAGGAAACTGATTGAGATCAATCATGAATTTCACTGGCTTATGAAGGTATTTTGGATGTGATCTGAGCTGAGTGGTTGTAACTGAGTTGATCCCCTCTAGTAACAAATGTGAAATATATTCTACTATTGGCAGGATAATTCTTATGGGATAATAAAGAATGAAGAGTAGCCTTATCTGAGCACTTGTTGATTGACCTCTACGCCCCTTCTGGAGTAAGACTCAAAGTGTGACTGCTTTTCTTTTAGCCAGAGAAACTGATCCATGATCGTTCCCAGTATAGTGGCTTCAAGGGACTAAAAAATCCTAGACCTGCTATAGGGTTCCTGTTTTCCCTTCGGTGCGTGTCTGGAATTGGCTCCAAAGCTGCTCTCCAGCAATTAGTGGTAACTAAATTTTCAGCTCCTATTTGGCAATCACTTGACTACTAAGGACCTCTTCTCCTTTAACTTCTTTTTCTCCATCTACCTTGAGACTATGCAGAACTAGACTTATTTCCTGGACAAAGGTGACTGGTGATTAACGTGACAAGAAAGAGGGGTTTCAGCACCTCTCACCTCTGTCTGGGTGCCGGCAACTTTGTGTCCTGTACCTCAGGCCCTCTCTTCCATATCAAAATCCGCTCTGTGATGCCACTTGGGAAAGAACAGAAAACTTTCAATATAAAGTGTAAGTAAATAATAGCTATCTGTTATCCTATTTTTATTATAAATACATATAAGTATTCATACATATATCACATATTACATATAAGGTATGTCCAGAAGGTATCCAGCCACATAATATGAAATATAGAGACATTATTTGAAGAAGATACATTGTACATAGGACAATGGTGCCTCAGTCCCCTTCAAAGTAGGCACCTTGGGACCTCACACAGTTCTCCCAATCGCCATCGACTGTCCTGTCATATTTTCCTGAATCTCATCAATGGTCTGAAATCTCTTTCTTTTCAAAGGTGATTTTAGTTTTGAGAAAACCCAGAAGTCACAGGGCACCAAATCTGGGCTGTAGGGTAGCTGAGTCACCTGGGTGATTTGATGTTTCACCAGAAAACTCTGCATGAGACTTGATGCATGAGTGGGCATGTTGTTGTGATGAAACTGCCAATCACCAGTTGCCCACAGCGATGGCCTTCTGAATCACTCTAATAGTTTCTGTGGAGAAACGTTGAAGCTTAATGCAAAATTTGATGCAGATTTGTTGTTCTACTCACTCAGTCATTTTGAATGCGATGGCCACACAGTACACATGCTCACTCAACGGTATCTATAGCCCCCATCGACTAGTACAGAAAAGTCATCACTGTTCACACATGCGTATTCCAGTCCACTGTCCTTGGTTGCCAGGTTACATTGGTATAGCGCAGACCGTTCTTGTTATATTAATAATGGCTGGACTTTTTCCATACAGACATTGTATATTGCACAAACAAAAAGAACTTGAATTTTTTTTAAAATAGCAAGAATGTAAACAAAACAATCATTAGATTTAAGTTAGCTTATGAAGATCTAAATAAAGAAGATAAAGAAATTTGAGATAGGGAAGAAAATTTCACAAAAAACATAAGTTAAGAACATTAGGTATAATTGAGAGTTTTCTAAGTTTTCTGATATCTAAGACTAAAATGACAACATGATCAAGTTCATATACCTTATTTTGTTCTTGATAAAAGAACAAAAACCAAAAGAAATGCCTTCTGAGATTGTGTGTGTGTGTGTATGCATGTATGTGTACACACACACACATTTATGGGTGTTCATGGAATATATTTCTAGTATATATATGTGAGTTTATGTATATGTATGTGTATATATATATAGGAAGTACATTCCCATGATGCCATTCTCTAGGTAGAGCTTCTAGGGGGTTAGGGGTTTTAGAACAGGGTCCTAAAACTGTACAGATATATAATGCAGTAATATTCCTCAGACCATGAGATTACCCACTGGTGAAGTCACACTGGCTTTGAGGGTTAGGTAAGAACAGATCATTGTTGATAGATGTTTGTCATGGGCTTGATACTATTTAATCATTGTTGACTTGTACTTCAGCCTGGCCCTGGCAACCATACTGGCTGCTGTAATAAAGTTGGATGGATGTATTTTCTACGCAGGTTTGGTGACATAACGAAATAGGCCTTCTTTGGGTTAAGGGTGACAAGTTAATCTCAACATCTTTAAAGTTATTTTCTCTTTGCTTTCTTAGGAGGTGTAAATACTTCATTGTTTGTGGAGTTCTTTGTTTATAGCTCTTTTATTCTTCCAATGCTAAGTAAGATGCTATTAGTAGGATTGATTTTCTGTTAGAACACATTTTAACCTGTGCACACATATATTCTTCCTAGAAAAATAGAAAAATATTCATTTACTGGAGTCCAGGGGCACATGAAAAGGAAGCAAATAGGAGAAAGGCTCATTCACATTCCTCCAAAAGGAAATATTGAAAGGAGTATGAACTAGTATGTAGAAATAAAAACAAATCGTATCCTACCAATATTTCTTTCATTTTTTATATTTATGAAGAATTTGATAAAAGTGATTGACCATAATGTAAAAATTCAAAGAACTTAGACTTTTAGGAGTATTTAGCTTGGGGTAAAGATGACTTAGCAATGGGTATTTATTTTCCCTGGGGTGTTTAAGCCACTGTGCCTCTACATGTGAACGTGCCCCTGTGGTGTTTGTTGGTGGCTGCTCTTCTAAGAAATTCTTCCTGATATCTCTGTACTCTTTCAAGATCTGCTGCCTGGAGTTATTTTCTTGGCTTTTCTTGTCTGCTCCAGGTTCTTGTCTTAGGGGCACTCGTCCTGATGATCAGGTTGGGCAACTGACCCGCATTCCACCACCTTACACAATATTTTGTTATTTATGTGTTGCAATCATCATGGTGGTAGCTAAGAGATAAGTTTTCTTCCCCAGTACATACCTTTATTTTAAAACCTTGTTCCACATGAGACTGTTCTACCTGCCTTTTTTCTTGGGCAGGTAGAACACTGTGTTGGGTCACTGTTATCTTTAGATCATGTCACATGTGTAGGTGAAATATGTAGATGTCTAAACATTTCAGTGCTTCATTAGATACTTGACATTCCCTTAAGAGTAGAATTAAATAGGGAAAAGGAATGTTCATCACATAATTAGAGACAAGCTGTAAAGAACAAGTAAAGCAGAGGGATATTATATATTGGGTTTAATTCATTCTAGACTGATGGCTGAATTTCCCCAGTCACATGGGTGGTGATGAGTGTTGGGGGAGAGAAAGAGAGAGAAGTAGAAAAAGAAAGGGTGCTGCGTCTCTTTAGAGGAAACCTGGGGGCAATATGGAGGAGGAAATTTGAGACTGGGTCTGGGAGAGGCAAGCTTGGGGCCAGGGAGACTTCATATATTTTGTCTAATTCAAAATAGTGTCTGAAATCAGCACTGCAGAAAATGTAAATAGGTTTTGGATTGCCTTTCTCATTACTTGCCTCCCTTGACTAAAATAATTGGAAGTTGATTGTACATGTACATTGAAGAAGAAAACTCTAAAAGACTACAGGGTATAAAGAGCCAATAATCACCCCACAATGTGATATAATCACTCACTAATTCTAGACTCCCTTCCTCATTTTAGCCCCCACGGGCTTTTCCTATGGTTTTTCTCATAACAGTGAATGGTACCTCTATTTACCCTGAGACTCAGGCCCAAAACTTTGTGGTAATCTCTGATACCTCTATTTCCCTCACACTATGGGAGGTGGGGAGTGGGCACTGCCTTCTCATGAAGACTTAGAACAAAGTGCAAATTTGTTCCCATAGCCTATAGGCCCTTCTGGACCTGGATCCTGGCTAATCTGTGACTTCTCCTTCCATTTCTCCCCTTGTGAATCACAGTCCAATTCTATTAACTCTCTGCTGTTCTTGGGACACACATACATATCTACCTCAGGGCCTTTGCACATGCAGCTGTCTCTGCCTGCAGTACTTTGTTCCTGGATATCTATCTGGTTCATTTCATTCAGATTCCTGCTCCCATATTGTCACATTAGAGAGGCTTTCCAAGGCCACTGCATCTAAAATAACACTTCCTATTACTCTGTTTATCCTGCTTTATTTTTTTCTCATTGTAGCACTTACTACTACTTAACATGATACAATATTACATACAATTACATTTTATATTTATATATGTATTGATTTATTGCCAGTTCCCTCCACTAAAAGGTGTTATATCTATCCTTTTTATATTTCTCTTTTGTGATCATAACATTTGTTAAATGAGTAATACAATTGACAAGCAAGATAGTGCTCTTCCTGGAAAGTAGCTATAACCTAGAGCAATGAATGTTGAAACAATTTTATGGTAAAGGTAAAGGTAAATAGCAAGTAATTGCATTGTTTTCAGGGTGCTGGTCTGGAAACAATTTCCTGCCTAATCCTAGGTGTGGCCTGGAGAGGTATTACTGTCTGCTGGGCCAGAGACCAGAAATGCTAGCCTGACGCCTGCCTGGCGGACACTGACCCACTGGAGAAGGAGATGATAATAACTCCAGGGAAGTTCTTTGCAACTTTTTGAACTACACATTTCTGATCAGCAGATTACCAAGCAGATGCTCTTCTTAGCAAGGTCAAATCACATATACTTTAAGAAAAAAAAAAAGTAAGCTCAGCAGAAATGAGTACTCATTTCCAAGGAACTGTGGGAGGAAGGAGACAAGTTTCAAACCAGAGTTCTATGTTGACTAAATATCTTATAACTTGGCCTGATAACATTAGGTGTGGTGGTGGACTATGGGGACATGAGCCAGTCTGGACTATTTAGAACTACGGTACAAATGGGCTAATAATAGAAAAGATAGACTAATTATCTAATTGTACAAGGTATAACCATATGATCTTTGTAAACAAAGAAGTTCCCCTGCCTTTGTCAAGTAGAGAATGGAGTTGAAAGATATCAATGAATTGCAGTGCATGGAATTTGGGCAGCCATGACTGGCCAGACTCTTAGTAGAAAGGCACGGAAATCGTGTAGTTCAAACCCAAGATAAATTTAGGGGACATGGAAAAACTTAGCTACAGCAGAAAATAAAATCCAGGAGGAAGAAAATCAAAAGTGGAGTCAATAGTTGCCTTCCAAATTATATAGCACTCTTTTGCAGGCAGAAAGAACTGCTGGTTTTTACCCGCTTGTCTTTGAAATCCCCACCACTGTCTAGGCCCTTCTGTTATAGCGGTTCCTCAATCATGTGATACTCCCGCTCTGCTGCCGGACTGTCCTTCACCCTTCGTGATCTGGTGAAATATTTCTATTTCAAGGCAGACGCTGTCTAGCAGGACAAACCTTCTGTTTTATTCCATGGTACCTAAATTTTCCCTGCCCTCGCTGTGCCATGTTGGCCTGCCACAGTACTTTCAAGGCTCATAAATGCACATGTTACCATGTTTATGGCCATCCTGCTTTAGCACGGAGATTTTTCTGCATATTTCACCTTCTCTACAGGGCTTTTCTACTTCCTCAATTTTAAAGTAATTTGTATTTCTAGCTTTCTCTACTAGCATTGTGTTTTTTCTTCTCCGGATGCATTTTTCACATTCTGTCCTGCCTTAGAACCACTTGTATTTATGTGCCTGTCTCCTTCAGGATACTGGGGGATCCTCGAGGGCAGGGACCATTGTGATCTCACCTTCTCTCATGTGCCTTCAAATCATACCATGGAGGCTAAATGTCTGCTATACACTGGACTGATACAAAGCCAATCTTACTGCCCTTCCCTTACATGAAATGAAAGTCTTTCCTCAGAAGAAGGGACTCATGCTTAAACCATGCAAATGTAGAGCAATTTGTGGAGTCTTTTCTGCATCATGGCTTGCCCTACTTTTTAATGATAGTAAGTCACTCCTTCAACCTCACTTGGTTGCATGGCAGACTTTGGTCCTCCATATAAATTAATTCCATTTTTTACTTTTTCCTTCATTCTGATTTTATTCACCATATCATAACAGGACAGCTTTCTGTAACTGAAAGAATATGCAATACAGGCCTGTGGCTTTTGGGCCAGCAGGGGGTTTCCTCCTATTCCCATTCCAGTGAGCCATTCTCTCAAAGTGGAGGGGAAGTCAAGAAAATTCTCCATTTGGTTATTGTTTTTGAAAATCTTATTGAATCCATGTATTTTAAAGTTTTCCATATTATTCTGCAGATCACAAACATGCGTCTCTCTCCTTCACCAAAGTTCAATCTGGGGCATAAAGTTACGCTTTAGATATTATATAGATTGTCGGTAATTGAAGGCAATTATCAATATTTCTGTAGGGGAGAAACAACGTTGACTTTTTCTATTCACCCTTTCAAGTGGAAGTTTAAGAAAGTTTATTATTTTGAATTATATTAAGTTTAAACTAGAGATGAGACCTGTTTTATACTAAAGATAGTATTTTTGTTTTTTGCAAATAATATATTCCAAATGAGTTAGTCGGTAGGGCAGGCATTGCAGAAATGGATTCATTTTGGAATTACACTGTGAGTTCATCATTTTGTCGATGGCTCTGTTTACTAATCAATCTAAGTTTGACTTTTTTACTAAGAAGTATTGAGTTTCTTCAGAAATGCTACATTATAATTCATGTTCGTTTCTGTGTTGCCCGCTTTTTACACCAGATAAAGCTCGTGTAAAAGGGGCAGGATGAACATGATCCATGGCTGACTCTGCGCCTTCCAAGAAAGTTCAAGTATATGCTTCTTTACAGGTTAGATGCCTTGTTGCCCCTTGAGGGTTAGTCTGAATTTAGGTTCACGTGCTCTGCTTCTATGGAGGATGCATCTGTTGGTCTTGGATTATCTGTCAAGAAGGCTGGGGGGAAATTTGAGTGGAAGCTTTATGAAGGCACAGGTCATCTTGTTCATCATTGTTTTCCAAGTGCCTAACGTAGTTTAAGAACAAACTATTAAATAAGAATTAAATAGTTTATTCTTGTTTGTCATTGTTTTCCAAGTGTATAATATAGTTTAAGAATAAACTATTAAATAAGAATTTAATCAGTACTCGTTAAATAAATGAAGATCAATGGTTTTCATGTTTACTTATGTAAATGTTCCTTGCTGCTTTAGGTTACAGAGATCAAGAAGAAGAGCTTTAGTATCATGCAGGCCCAGATAGCTGTTGACTTTGGTCAAGTTACTAAATATTTTTTTAGACCTCAATCTTCTCATTTGAAAAGGTGACAAATTGGATGCTGTACGTAAGCCCTTTAAATGTTTGGCATATAGTAAGCTCTTGATAGATGGACTTTCTTATGAACAGTGAATTTTATAAAATATTTGCTCATATTGATTTTTACTTGCAATGTTACAGAAATACTGGAGACCCTGCTTGAACCCAATCCATATTTTTTTCTTGAATTAAGGCCTGCCTGTGTGTATCTGGACAACTGAGGGTCTTGTCCAGAGAGGAACTATGGTACTTCCTGAAAGGACCATCACAGCAGAAGAGATTTAAAGCACACTGCCTTGGTTAAAATCAAGGACGCATGCTATTGTAAGTGTGTACCTGCAGATGGTCAACTGGCTCCCAGGCTGAGTTCTAGCATGAAGCCCTAAAATAAGAAAAGGAAAATACTAAAGGATAAATGTAAGCACTGAAATACCATTTCATCAAAATCTCCATTGATCTTTGAAAATACTCGTATAAGACATTGTCAACATCACTGGTGCCAGCAGCTTTGGTCTCTGGGGAGACAAAGGTATATGATTTGGAAGAACTCTTACAGCCTAGGTTCAATATCAACAAACTGTCACTTCTGCCACAACCCATTAGCCAGACAGATCAAGTCAACAGGGAAAACAGGGTCTACATCCTGACGGGAGGAGTGGCAAAACCTCCTGGATAAAAGAAGGTGAGTAGAGAATTGGGATCATTCTTTTAAAACTCCCTTCTAACTCCTCATCTTCGGTCTCCAAAAGCTTCGGTCATCATGACATCAGTTTTGAGTCTCAGCATTTAAGGTTCTCAGTCAGGCTCAAGTATGGCTTCTTAGATGTAGCTCCTTTTGATCCAGAGACCTATGACCTAAAAGGACATGTTAACGGCCTCCCCACCCCCCTAACATAGAGATAGCAATAAGGCAACTGCAAACAATGCTGTTCTCAAACAGGAGAAGTACCTAGCAGTCACTGTTTGTAGCAGTCCTGAAATCCAGATGGGATCATATTGCCAGGCCGGCATACCCTGGGGGTTGGATCGTTCCTTGATTAGACTGAGGTTCTTCTTCCTAGGAGTGTCTTTTCAGCCCATTTGTCTCCACTGCCTCCTAGCAGTGACTCTGCAGTCCTCAACTTTTCATCACTTTTTGCTGTACCCACTCATCTTTCCTTGCCTATTACCCCCTTGGCTACTTCTGATGAAACAGCTTGCTTTTGCCAGCAGATTCATTTTTGTGGCCTGCTTCCTTCCTGTATCAACTTGAAGGCCAGGGTCTTTTTACAATTTGAACAGCCTGTCCCTTTTTAGTCCAGGTTAGTGCTACGTTCACAAGTACACTGACTAAAAACTTTGAGATCTTTTTATGAATTGAATAAAAACCCACCCCCTTGGGAAAAACAAAACAAAACAAAACAAAACAAAACAAAACTAATGTTCCTCTTTCCCTAGACTTGCTGCTACTTTGGGACCGCTTGTGAACCCACATGGTACAGATTTGTATGAACTCTTTTGTCTAAATTAGAGGGCCTATTAGATACCACCTAATTCTTTCAGAGATTTCAGCCCTTGATTTCACCTCTGTCCTCAGGCTGTGGGCACTGGTGATGAGGAACGCTTTTATTTTCTAACTCAGGAAATTATGGCCCACGCTATTTCCTCCAAAATTCACTTTCAGACTGGTCAGTTATTTCTCTTATCTCATTTGTATTTACCACCATCATCATCACCATCGTCATCTCCTATCTTATGCAGCTAGAACACTTTTAACATTTTACCTGAAGATATCCTCAGTCAAATCCAAAAGTTTATTAGATACATTTTTCATCTCCCAAGTAAGTCAGACTATCATTTTGTCACATGTTTGGCTACCCCATAACAAAGGTCACTATATTTTCATCCTCAAATAGAATGTCTTCACCATTTTCCCAAGCCTTGCTAATAGTTTGCTCTGTTTTCCAGCCTCTGCTTTTTACCAAGTCCTAAAGTCAATGGTGATGTCTTATGTTTTTTATTAAAGCAGCATCCCCTCCTAGGTATTAAATTCTGTATGCTTTAGATATTACTGTATAATAAACCGCCCCAAAAGGTAGTAGTAAAAGCCATAAGCAAGCATTATTGCTCTTGAGCCTATGGGTCAGCTTGGCAGCTTTGATCTTGGCTGGGCTTAATCAAGTGTGTGAGTCATTCAGCAGAATGGCTGGGGGCTCTCCAAGATGGGCTGATGAGGGGGGAACTTGTTATCTGGCAGATACCATGGGATTGTTCTCATGGTAGTGGAAAGATATCTCAGAGAGAGAAAGCAGAAATGTTTAAGACCTTTGGAAGTCCAGGATCTATGTAGGCAAACTGCCACTTTGGCCCTTTCTATTAGCCACATCAAGTCGTAGGCCAACCTGGATGCCAGGAATCAGGAATAGATTTCACCTCTTCAGAGAAACTTCAAAGTCACATTTCAAAGACATGGGTTAAAAAGAGTGAGAACTAGGGTCAATTTTTGTCATCAATCCACTATAATCTCAAACTCTGGGAAGTTGGTTTTTCAGTGCGATGTAGATGGCTTTGGACTTCTATGTAGTCAATCCTGTGGGCTACTGCTGGCTTGGACCTGGCTCCTCCCATCTTCTCCCAGAGAGAAGACAGCCATTCCTGAGGTGTGCATTGGGGGGTGGTTCCTTACGGTTCGATTGCCTGTTGCCAACAATAGTGGGATGATTCCTAGAAGGCATTGGTGTTTTCTTGATTGCTGCATGCAATAATTTGCATCTTTGGGACTGGACCTTACTTTGAAGTAATGTTCAGTACCTGGCCAGCAAATTTAACCCAAGATATGGTTAAATTTTCAGTACTGAGAAAGTAGAGGCTTAACTCCTTCAGGTGCCACATTTCCCTTAACTGTGATACCTGGCCACATTCCGACATGTTGAGGCTCCCTTGTTCCCACTGCTCAGCTGCCTTGCTCCTTTCTCCTCAGCTGTATGCATGAGCTGCCTTCAGGGGGAGGGATTAAATGGAGCAAGAAAACAGTCAAATTCTTGGCATTTGACCTTCTAAGAAGACATCTGTATATCATCAAAAGCCATGATTCTGGCATACGCAATAGGCTAGTCAGAATACTTAGCCAGATAATTCCTTGCCTTTGGGAATAAACAAAAAATCAATTGACTAAGGGAAGAAGTGAAGTTGAGAGAGAAGAACAAAACTGGTTGTTGTAAATCCCTGAGAAAGAAGCATATACCTGGTTTGCTTCTGGGACTGAAGTCCTTTGTGTTGGGAGAAATAATGGAAATAAAGGAAAAATTTGGGGACTCTGTAAGGAGAGGCTTCTATACTTTTCTCCCCAGATTGTAATCAGGAGAAACTACAAGCCTCCAGGAGAAACCCAGAGTCCAGCATTGAGCCAGAGCAGAAACCGGGCCCTGGCGGAGGGAGATGTGTTAGCAGCTGGGGCCTACATCTTACTGCAGGGTGGGAGAAGCAGCAGGGAGCACCTCAGCTTCTTGAGTGATGATGGCCTAAAGGGCTGGTCGACTTGGAGACGACTTGTTGTTTGGTTCTGCTGGGCACAGAGGAACAAAGGCCATGAGGGGCTACAAGTGTCCGCAGGAGATGGAGCTACATCTCAGCTGGGGTTATTGTGGCCTGAGGAGGACTATGGATAAGATACTGCATTACCCCTTGGAATAAAGAAAGCAGGTCCTCCCCTCTGAACTCTCTCCAGGAGAATTCTGACTTTGTTTGAATGTTTACCTACATGAAACTGAGAAAAATATAGAAAACACAGAGTTCACTTTGAACTGGCAAGACCAATGTTCTTGGTGTCAGTAAAAGTGGGGTTTGAGAATTAAGTACAATTACAGAAATACCTTTGTTTGCACATTTCAACATAACTGCAATTTAGATGCAACACACAGTCTATGCCATATCATAGTTTAGATGGCAGTGATTTTTCTTTCTTAATGCTATGTAAAACAACAGTGCATCTTATGAATAATGGCGTCTTAAAGTCAATGAAATACAGTATAATGGAAGTTCTGTCTTTGTAAACCTGGGGGTTGTCAGTATCACTCATTATAACTGAAATGCTAGTAATTCAAAAGTATAGCTCAGCCCTTTTTTGACATTCCTAATTCTTCCTTTAGTCACAATGACATCTTTTCCTATAGATCCGCAAGTCTCGGGAATGACAGTTTGGAGTTGTTGTGGTACCTAAGATAGGAGAGGCTGTAATTGCTGTTCAGAGCTGAGCTGAATGTCACTTGGGGCTCAGGTGAAAAATGGCATGGGACCATTCTGTAAAATGTATTGTACATTTTGTACATACTACACATACTGAAAACAGTTTGGAAGTCAATTTTGATAGTAATATGTGCATGGATAGGATAAGTAATTTTATTCTTATATGATCTGCTCCTATTTTAGAATTTCTGTAATGAATCTATTAATTTATAAATTATGAAAAAAAGATTTAAAAAAGTTAAATGCCAGGGTTTTATGTATAATTTCCAGGCCATTGCTTCTGCCCTCCATCCCTTTACTCCCAAGGCCAATGGCAAAGGAATGCATTTCCTCTGCCACATTTCATGAGCCATCCCTTTTAAAGGAGCTCATATTCAAACACTACCTCTTTATTACTATTCTTTAACATCTCTAAAGTCGATAGTCAACTATAAGCTAATTGGTTAGCTACATATTGTGTATGGGAATTTTTAAGAAATTGAAAAACATACTTCTAAGGAATATACTGGGCATCAAAATATTTTTACATAATTTGTTTTATAATACTTAGTACTTGCAATCCCAGAATACTAAGCATATTATGCCCCAAATAAAATTTACTTTCTTGGAGCTCAGCTAATTAGTTTGTTTTGTAGGTTATTTAATCCTTGATCAATAAATTACAAAACTGTAGACAAGCCATTCTAAAATGCTGTCTGATTAACTGTGCTTGTAAAGTCTCAGGGTGAGGGACGGCATGCACCTTCAAATCTATGTTTTACAATGTTCCAGATTTTATTATCGTCTTCTCACATAATATATATTCAATAAGCTATCACTGAACAAAGTGTAATGTCTAAACTAATACTCTCTACTATAAAACAGTATTACATATTATGCTATAATGCTAGAATTTTATGCCCCTATAAAATTGTTTTAGGAAATGATTTTTGGGTCCAAGCTTTAGGTGTTTTTTTTTTTTCCTTGAGTGCATCTCATTTTTAAAGCAGTGTAGTTGGCATTTATTTTTTTTAAATTAAACATCATGAAACATAATAGAATATCGATCACTTTCCTTTACTATTTTCAGAATCCATTGTCTCTGTTGTGACAGAGAACTGTTAACACTGCATAGTTTGGTAGCTCACATGATTTATGAAAAGATTTTAGCAGAGGCCTCAGGTAATGCCCAAGATGGCACCCAGGACCATAGACAGTTTTTGGAGCCCTCTCTGAACTCCAGATCCAACTCAGATATCATGTAACTTAAATGTAAACATTTTGATCCTTTCCTAAATACAAACTACTGTGATGACCACAAAGAAGTTACTTGTACTAGTTAATTTTATGTGTCAACTTGACTGGGCTAATGGATGCCCAGAAGGCTGGTAAAAAGTTGCTGTGCATTTGTCTGTGAGGGTATGTCTAGAAGAGATTAGTATTTGAATCAGTAGATTGAGTAAAGAAGATAGCCCTCAGCAGTGTGGGAGGCCATCATCTATTCTAGTGCCTCGAGGACCTAAATAGAATAGATGAGCTGAGAAAGCATGCTTTCTCGCTCTCTCTACTTGAGCTGAGGCATCCAATGTCTCCTGCCCTCAGACACCATTGGCCCTCCTGGTTCTCAGACTTTCAGAATCAGCTGAACTTATACCATCAGCTCCCTAATTCTCAGGGTTTGGACTCAGATGGAATTATACCACAGGCTTGCCTAGTTTTGCATCTTGCAGACAGCAGATGGTGGGACTTCGTGGCCTCTGTAATGGCATGAGCAAATTCCTATAATAAATCTCCTCATATATTTCTATATATGTATATCCAGCTGGTTCTCTTTCTCTGGAGAACCCTGATTAGTAAATTTCTCAATCACCCCCCTCCAACTGGCCACACATGACAGTTGAATTTTACATTTATGACACAGTTAGTGCATGGACTAAAAATTTTGTGGATATTTGGAGCTATTCTTAAAACTGCTAAGTGGAAACAACAAAACAAAACAAAACAAAAGTTCACACAGACCATGTATTGATATGATAATTATACGAGTTTTGTTTCAAACAGGTACTCTTTAAAGAGCTTAAATGATTGCTTAGAACAAAGGGAAATGGTTAATTTCTTTTAGTAGAACAAATTTAAAGAATGTCTTGATTTTTCTAGGTACCTACTTAATAAATAATGCAAACAAAGACATATAAGCAAATATATACTATATATGCTACTAAAAGAAAAGCAAGAATATATATAATTCTACTGGATTTTTTAAAATTAGAGAAAATTTAGACTTTTGTGGTTCAAAGGATACTATTAAGAAAGTGAGGAGAGGCCCTGACCAGTGTAGCTCAGAGGGTTGGGTGTCTCCCACAAACTGAAAGATTGTTGGTTTGATTCTTGGTCAGGGAGCATGCCCAGGTTGTGGGCCAGGTCCCCAGAGGGGGCGTGTGCAAGAGGCAGCCAGCCCGTTGATGTTTCTCTCACACATCAACGTTTCTCTCCCTCTCTTTCCCCCTCCCATCCCCCCTTTCTAAAAGTAAATAAATAATAATAAAAAATTAAGAAGAAAGTGAAAAGAGAACTCAGAGAATTATATATCATGTATATCAAATCATGTATCTGACAAGGGACTTGAATGTAGAATATGTAGAGTCTAACAACTCAATTATAAAAAATACAACCCAATTTAAAAAATGGGGTAAGGATCTGAACAGGCATCTCTCCAAAGAAAAGATATAACTTGACAATAAACACATGAAAATATTCTTGATATTATTAGTCATCAGAGAAAGGAAAATCCAAACCTACCTAATAGGATGGCTGTGCCAGAAAAGAAAGATAATAACTGTTAAGGAAAATGTGGAGAAATTGGAATATGCATAGATCATTGGTGGGAATATAAAGTGGTGCAACCACTCTGGAAAACAGTTTGGCAGTTCCTCAAAAGAATAGACACAAAGGCACCATAAGACCCAGGAACTCAACTCCCAACTATATACCCAAGAGAAATGAACACCTATGTCCACAAAGAAAACATGTACACAAATGTTCAAAGCAGCATTATTAATAACAAAAAAATGAAAACACATCCAATCAGCTGATGAATAAAAAAATAAAATATATCCATACAATGCAATGTTATTTAGTCATACAAGGGAATGATGATTGATACATGTGACACCATGGATAAATCTTGAAAATATTATATTCAGTGAAAGAAGCCAGTCATTAAAGACTGGCTTTGTATTATTCCATTCATATGAAATGTCCAGAATAGATAAATATTTAATGACAGAAAGTAGGTTAGTGGTTGCCTGGGGGAAGGAAGGTTTGGGGGTATGGAGAGGGAGTGATAATGCATATGGGGTTTCTTTCTGTGGTGTTGACCATGTTCTAAAATTTATTGTGGTGATAGTTGCCTACCTCTGTGAATATGAGGTTTGTCCAGAAAAAGTCCAGTCCTTCTCATTATTAATAGAATGGTTTGTGCAACATTGATGTAACCTGGCAGCCAAGGGAGTGGAATGGAATGCACATGCATGAACAATGACGACTTCACTGTACTAGTCAGTGGGGGCAGTAGATGCCACTGAGTGAGGATTTGTATTGTGTGGCCATTGCATTCAAAATGAGCAAGTAGAACAGCAATCTCTCAAATTTTGCATTAAGCTTAAACGTATCTCTGCAGAAACTATTCAGGCGATTCAGAAGGCTTTAGGGATGATGCAATGAATGTGGCACAAATAAAGTGTGGCACAAAAGCTTCAAAGATGGTCGAGAATCTGTTGAAAGTGATCTATGTTCTGGAAGGCCTGCAACAAGCAGAACACATGAGAATGTTGAATATGTATGGGCTGCAATCAACAAAGACTGGTGACTGACTGCGTGAAAATTAGAAGCTGATCTGGGGATCCCAAAATCTACTGTGTCTGACTTTTTGACACAAGATCTTGGCATGAAATGTATTGTGGCAAAATTCGTTCCATGGTTTTTGCTACCAGAGTGGAAGGAACATCGTGCTGCAGTTGCTAATGACTTGATTCAAACTGCTACCAATGAACCAGATTTCCTCAAGAAGGCCTTAGCCAGAGATGAATAGTGGGTCTACAGCTATGATATAGAGAAGGCCTAGCCACCCCAATGGAAGTTACCAGGTTCTCTGTACTTAAAGAAGGCACAGAAAAGTCGTAGCAAGATGAAGACCATGCTGACTATGTTTTTTGATTGGGAAGGTGTTGTCCATCATGAGTGTACCCCTCCAGACCAAGCAATTAATAAGGAATGCTACTTCACTGTTCTTTGTCATTTGAGAGATGCAATATGATGAAGTGCGATTGGCAGCTTCATCATGACAACGCGCCTACTCAAACATCACTTCTCATTCAGAGTTTTCTGGCGAAACATCAAATCACCCAGGTGACTCAGCCCCCTTACAGCCCAGATTGGGTGCCAACTTCTGGCTTTTCTCAAAACTAAAATCACCGTTGAAAGAGAATCCCCTGCCCTGGAACTGGCAACACACAGAGACAATAAAAGGATGCAAAGAAACCACTTCTTCTTAAGTAAAAGATCAAAAAGTGTGGTCAAGCCCTGACTGAGGTGGCTCAGTGGGTTGAGTAGGGTCTCATAGACTAAAGGTCACCAGTTCAGTTCCCAGCTAGGGCACATGCCTGGGTCGTAGGCCAGGTCCCCAG
Source organism: Mormoops blainvillei (assembly GCA_004026545.1). Classification (NCBI taxonomy): domain Eukaryota; kingdom Metazoa; phylum Chordata; class Mammalia; order Chiroptera; family Mormoopidae; genus Mormoops; species Mormoops blainvillei. The sequence continues at coordinate 17,505 of PVJD01013580.1, forward strand.
TCGGGGGCATACAAGAGGTAACTAATGGATGTACCTCTCTCTCTCTTTCTCCCCCCCTTCCTCTATCTCTAAAAATAAATAAATAAAAACTTAAAAAAAAAAGTGTGGTCAAACAACAGAAAAGCTTTTTTAACAACACCCACCTTATTCCGGCCAAACACCTATGGAAAAATCATCTCCCCGCCTTCCACACTCTCAGCTGGGATGAGCTGGGAGTTGATTTTCTACCACCAGCCCCTACCCTCTGCCCCGAGGAAGCAGTCAGCACTCCTTTAATTCCCCCACTGTGTGGTGTTGGTGGGACCCGGCTGGGAGGTGTTCTTCCATCTCTGCCCAGCAGAAGCAGAAGGAGGTTGTACGATCCCCTTGCTGGTGGTGTATTATTCACAAGGCAGAGGGGACAGGTGATCTTCACCCCCTCCAGGAAGAAGTAATTGGCCATGTTGATTCTCCTGCTGGGGTAGTATCCGTGAAGCTGTGGGAAGTAGATCTGTTCTTCCTCGCCTCTGACTCCCCCTGTCAGGGTAGCGTGTTGGCAGGGCCTTTTGGGGCAGGCTGAGCCTCCACCCCCGCTCCAGAGCAACGAGACTTCATGAGGTGGGGCAGGGAGCCACCTCATGTCAGCAGGACCCAGGGGGAGCAAGATGGATGTAGATTTATCACAGATACTATATCCATCCATTTTTCATTACTGAAACTTCATCCATGCGTAAGATGAAAAAGAAACCATCGACAGCGAAAACCTCAGAACTCACAAACATTTAATTCCTATGTCTATGAATGCACAAGAGTAACTTGATGCTTATCAAAAAATAGGACTTATATAATGTCTCACAATTATCACTACCCATGCTTTGAGCACTGTGGTCAAGCAGCACTGGACTTGAAGATATCAGCATGATGGTTAAAATGGGGCTTTCATTTTATTTTCCTTCTTGCTTTGGCTTCGTAATCCCATGGTTATTGCAGTTAGGCTATTTTTGTCTTTAAGCTTCCATGAGCTAGCTGTGTTAGTGAAAAGCAGAACAATGGCGGGAGAGTGAGAAGGTAAATGAGGAGGCCCTGGAGGAGGAGGGAGTCTATACTTGAACAATTATAAATTGTTCATGGGGAATGGTTTGAATATTAGTGTTCTTGACTTTTGGTAACCATTTACTGAGAAAATAGCTCCCATTACTCTACAATGGGAATGTTCAACAAGAGCTCCGAGCTCCACTTCATTTTCCTTTCGAATTAATCTCCTCTAAGTCTTTCTTCAAGAATCCATTAGTAGGTCAGAGGGCTTAGCATCAGTTTCATGTTTCATTCTCTATTATTCTTTTTCCTCTCATGGCTCCTTCCCTCCCCCTGCTTGGACTCTGTTTTTCTTTCTCCTTTTAGAAGCTATAAAATACATAAGGGATAAATTACTTTTTCTTTGTTAGAATCCGGAGTATTAGGCATTGTGTGCATATAGTGCTTAGTAATGACATGGTTACCATTCGGTGGAATGGATGTTAATAAGGTAAAGAGAACAGTGTTAATAACTAACATGGATTTTCTAAGTAATTCAGAGCATTTGCTAATCTAAATGTCAACGTAAATATTTGAGGTAGAAGAAATGTAAATTTTCAAACCACTGCCCCTTCATTAGTGTTGCTGTCATTTCATTAGGTTTGAAAAGTTACTAGATTTAAAACTCTGTATTGTAACTTATGAAGTTCAATAATCACAGGCAGTCTTTTCTGAAAACTGGAGAGTATTGAAATATTCCTAAGGAGAAACATTGCATTCCATCCTTTGTAAAAGTTTTAAAGCAAATTCTTTATTAATCTTTGTGCTAAGAGTTTTAACTAATATTTCATATTTTTAATAAACCTAAATAAGGACTTTGAAAACTTTGTTGGTATAAAAGAAGGCTAGATATTGTTATGTATACTAGCTACATGGACCTGGCTGAGAACTTTAAGCTATGAGTTTTAAAGTATAAGTAAAAGATAAAACTTTTATCAGAAACTAAAATTATAGACCATAAGTGGTACTAATATTTATGTATCCAAATAAAATAATAAGCACCAAAGAGCCTAGCTAGATCCTCTAGCTACTTTTCTGTAGCTTATCCTCTAACTGCGCGGTAATGGAGTAGCTTGTTAGATTTGAACTGAGAGAGAGCTTCCTCTGATAATTTTACTCTTATCTGAATATAATATTCTATTTCTTGTAACTACTGTATTGTGAGTTAGTATTACTCTTTTATATTGATATACATAATGTGTGCTTAAATCAATTTACCTAAGTGGCTGCCTTCCTCCCTCACTAGTTTTTGTGGGTTCCTTCCAAAGAAGTAGAGTCCAGTGGAGAGGATTATCCTTTCAGTGATCTTTCATCAGTGGTATGTGGGTAATTGCACACTATTACCAGAGCCTCAAAGGGCACAAAACATTTAGTTTTTTAGTTACTAAATTTGAAGCATATATATTTTTCAGGAACATACGCTGAAAAGTCTAGTTTTATGTAACAAAATTTGAAATCGTGACGAGGTGAAAAATTTACCAGAATGTCTTCACAAGAATGTCTCACGAGAAAGGCAATCACTTTTGAGGGGAAGTGGATAGCAAGGGTGTACCAGGAGAGCGCCACGTAAAGGGTGCCTCTGAGCCCTGTGTGTCTGCTAGTGGGAACTAAAGTCTTCTTGGTCTCTTCCTGTTCTGAAAGCGGTGTTTGGTGAAATACAGGGAATGAGGAAGTGAAAGAGAGGGGGAAAACAGAAGGCCAGAATGCCTGGAGAATTTTGGCAGTACAATGAAAAGGTTTTCTGGATTGGTGGGTGAAATAATAGAGAATAGCTGCACTACAAAAATATAATAGAAGAGGAAAATGATTTTTATAATATTGCTGTGGGTTATAAATTAAATCACTAAAACCATATTTGATATGCAAGTGAAGATGGCAATTTCCTTTAAATTACTCTTGGTTGCGGGGCTGTGCTGCTTTGAATGTGACTTTGAGTTGAGCCTGAGCCACAAGGTATCCTGGATTTATGTTGTTTACAAAAAATCCATTGTTTCTAAGTGTGAAGAGATACATTAAAAACTGATTCATCTTCTGGAATAAGAGATGCAAACTGGGAATAGAAAGAACAATATATATGCCTTAAATTCTTACTCTGCTCTTCTGTGATTAGAGCAGTGTCCCCACCCCCTTACCCAAGGAGGATACATTTCTGGATCCTCAGTGGATGCCTGAAACTGTGGATACCCTGAACCTTATGCACACTATGTTTTGTCCTCTGCACACACCCCTATGATAAAGTTTATAAATTAGGCACAAGAAGAGATGAATAACAGTAACTAATAATAAAATAGAGTAATTACAGCAATATGCTATAATAAGATTTATGTGAACATGGTCTCTCAAAATAGCGTCCTGTACTGTAATCATCTTTTCACTTAAAGAATGCACTTTACAACTTCTCTCTGGAATATCCGAGTTGTCAGAATCATTACTTTTGCACTTTGTGGCTACTACTAAGTAAAATAAGGGTACTTGCACATAAGCACAGAGATACTGTGAGAGTCACTCTTGAGAACCAAGATGGTGGCTAATACGTGACTAATGGGTTGGCGGCATGGAGATGCTGGAAAAGGGGAAGATTCACATCGCGAATGGTGTGGTGCGAGGTTTCTTCACACTACGCAGAATGGCACCATTTAAAACGGATGAATTGTTTATTTGGGGAATTTTCCATTTAATATTTCTATACCACTGTTGCCCTCAGGTAACTGAAAGCATGGATCAGGCAGAGTGGTGGTGGTGGGGCTACTGTATCCTTATGACTTTGGGGAAATTTTAACTGTTCTAGGTCACATTTTCTTAATTTTGTAAATTAAAGGCTAGATGAGATAATTGAAGGGATAGTTTTTACCTCTAAAAACTTTTATGAGTTAAAATGTCAGCAAAAGCAAACACAATTATTTTATTACTAGTGACTATTTGTATAATTATAAAACAATAATGCCAATGATAAGACTGGCTGTCTCTTAATAAATCTCATTTTTCTATGTCAGGAATTACGTATGTATTATCTAATTTGTCTCTAATTTTGACAACAGTCCTTCAAGGTAGGTGTTGTTATCTCCGTTTTGTAACTGACAAAACTGAGATGCAGGAAGTTTAAATTAGCTGAGATTTCTAATTTCCAGCTAACGCATGCTAGAAATGAGCTTTGAACCCAGGTGTGACTGACTCTGGGATGAGGCCTGTGTTCCACAGCAAACAGACCTATGTCTACAAAAGAAGGCTTGGGACTTCTGGCCTGAGTCTCAGAACAAGCAATCTCTAAAAAGGGTTATGGCAGTTTCTAGCATCTTCAGAGTAGAAGCTCGTAAAGAGCTGTGAAGATTCAGTCACCTGGATCCTCAGTGTAACATCTTGCCTACCTTCCCCAGCTCTGCAGTGCTCACTACACAAGGAATGGCTACTGTTTTCTTTCTTTCCTGAAAACATCACTATCTATATTTAAGATGGGCCTACAGCATGTGCAAGGTGGGACCAACTGATTGGGTCTATGTAGAAAGGTGTAGAATGGCATTCTTAAAACACTCCAGGCTGCCTTTTTTTTTTTTTTTTTAACCTCAGGCTTAAAGCATCTCAGCTTGTGCCCAGACCTACTTTTGAAAGATTCTATTGGGTTTTCTCTATTGCCACTTGCCCAGAATCTCACTTAGTAAATCTCTTAAGAAAAATAATTATAAGGGTTCTCTCAGAGGCGGATTTAACGGCCGGAGCATGGGGCGCGTGCTCTGGGCCCCGACTTCCAAAGGCATGCATTTTTATTTTCCCTGTCTCTCTCTTTTTTTAAGGGGCCCAATATTTTCTTCTGTGCCCCGGGGCCTCAGCTGACCTTAATCCGCCTCTGAGTTCTCTCTTTTTGTTGTTGTTGCTGTTTAACATCATTTGAAATCAATCCACAGTCCAGGCAGGCTGTAAATACACTGTGATTGCCATCTTCACCTCCTCCGTCCCTTCTCCTCTAAGACAACTATCTTCCATTTCTCTAGTTGTAAAACTCAAACCCCCTGCACATCTAAGTATATAGACCCAGATGGGGAAGGGAAAATGATGTATGGAGTGGCCTGCTTCTGTTTCCGCCAGCCAATATGCCATCTTACACCTAAACCAAGTTTATGGAGGAAATATCGCAGCTGGGTGCTAGGCACAAAGAACAATGATAAGAGCTTATTGTTTTAACATAGAAATCAAGTTGTGAAATGTTAGAGAATGCATCTCCCTCATAAATTTTTTGCATAATTAGGATCTTTCTCGGTAGAATTCATTGTCCTATCTTCTGTGGTCCTATAACATATATATTGATAACTCTATTATAATATGGACCTTAATTTTCTTTTGCATCACTATGATGTATAAATATGCCTGATCTCTTCTCCTAGATTGTAAATTTCTTAAGGCCAGATACCATATTTATAGACTTGAACTGAATATTTATATCTTAAAAACATAACTTATATCTTTATGATTCTTTTAGCACATATTTATGAAACCTCTTAAGTTAAACTTTAAAGTTCAGAATAATGACTAACTCAAAATTCAAGGTTGGCTAAAATGTTTAGGATTATGTTTTCATACTGAACAAAATGATAAGAAAAAGAATTATTTATATAAATAATGTGTCCTTAGCATTTGTTCACACAGATCCTAACAGTAGGAGAGATTCTATAAAATAGAAAGGAAAGGCCTAAATAATTCTTTCTATACACAATCTCCCTTCATAAAGCCAGACTTGTTTCTCGACATAGATCGGTGATCCTATAACCATTCCAGGCTTGTGAAAGATGCAGTTATAACTTCTGTCCCAAATTTTGTCCCTAAGAGGATAAAGATTGATAAGATAAATAATACAGCTGAACTGGAATGAGATCATTGCTTTATCAGATTATATATTAAAACTCTAAATTTTATTTACTTTGGTTCACCATTCCATTTCAAAGCACTTTGGAGCTATTTTCTATTTGCCTTTTGGAATATATCTTTTTCTATCTGTCCATTTTTACTGATAAATCCTAAAAGGTCAATATAGTGACATTTAGACTCAAGATCCTGATAATCGAGATTGCATTAAAGCTTTTGACTTAGCTTATAAACTATTGAACATCTTTTTATCTTCCTGCTTGCCTGTCTATCAACATTTATTTATCATCCATCCATCCATTTATCTTTTTTCTTACTCTAAGAATCTTCCATTGACAAACAATCTTCTAGTTTTTCAAGCATATTTCTCCCCTTCTTTCCCTTATTAACTCCTCCCTTGTCTCTCTTCTTCCTTTCATTCCATTGTTCCTTCCTTGAGTCCTTATGCTAGACCAGGCACTGCTCACCAGACAAACACATACAATCACGGTATCAAGGATCGGAGGACTTCACAGTCCAGTAGTGATGCAGACTGGCAAACAAGCCATTTTGCAAGACAAGAGAAGCCACTCTAGTGGATATATTAAAAGTAAAATAAGAGCAGATAGAAAAGAGCAGGTAAGAAAAAGAGATAACATTTGAGTCAAAATTTGAAGGGTGAGTGAGTAGGAGTTTTAATACAGACATTTCATGCAGAAGGATTTATATATGCCAAGATGTAGAGGAGAGGAATGAGTCAACCAGGCATATTCTGTGAATTAGAGGCATTCGGTATTGCCTACTAGTCAAGTGTGTAGGAGGAGTTGGGGAGAGGATGATGGGAGACACTAACCTTGATGGCGACTTCAGTCAGCTTGTCCTTTATCCCAAAGGCTCTGAGAGCCATTGGAGGATTTCAAGCAGGAGTGACAAGGTCTAATTTGCATTTTTGATGGATGGCAGGGCAGGACTGGAGGAAAGGGATAGATAAGGAAAGGTGGCCTTCCTCCTTATATCCTTACATGTCCTTGTATCTCATTCAAGGTGAGAGAGGCTTGAGGCCAGAAAAAGAGCAGTGGCAATGATAATGGACAGCAGGGAAGTATTAAAGAACTGTGTGGGAGCTACAATGAACGTAACTCAGTGATTGGATAATGGGGGTGGCCAGAGAGATCTCATGGTCTTTTAGTCCTTACTGCACTCCTCATTTATTTCTTATTTGAATTGTAACATTGAACTTAGTCATTTTATACACTCTCAAGTAATCTTGGGAGTGTATAAATACTGATAGAATTGTCTATCAGTATTAGTTTACAAGTTCCATTTTGGGGTCTACCATCAAATCACGGCATTGGACTTCTGTTAAATTTCTGCCTGCGATTTTATATTTAGAACGAGAGATTTTCTTTCAGAGAATCTCTGTAACACTTTGTAGGTCTATATTCATACCAGGCTACTCTGAAGTGGCTTATTTTTTAAAAATAAGTTTCTAATTTCTAGCTAGTGCTCTTAAGCCAGGTTGAGGTGTCTTACTTAAAAAAGTGTTCACTTCTTTAAAAAGCTGATTCATTAATGTAATCACTATCTGGAATCCTCAGAATTCTAATGGTTTCTACGATGTAACATAAAGGCATATGTTATCTATGACAAGATTGGAAATACATGGGTTAATTTTATATTCTGATATGAGATAATTAGATCTATGAAATTCTCATAATTATCAACATATAACTTTTTGACAGTTAAAAAAATTTTTTTTGAGAAAATGTTGTAATTGGCATGACTCCTGTTTTTAACTTGTGTTTAACATTCTCCTTTTGTTCTATCCTGAATAGTTGGAGGAGTGCATGATTGAGCCTGTCAATTTGAAATATGTTTTTTAGATTTCAAGATATGGTAGAGATCTTTTTTTCCTATTCTCTTCACCTGACTGCAGGAGTTAAGTAGCTATTTTGGAAGACATTTTTGTTCTCATTTCTTGAGGCATTCCACTCAGACAATTGACTTCTTTTCCATCCTTTTAATAATAAAAACAACAATAATTAAAGCTAAAAATATTGAAATACATGTATGTGATATCATTATGTAAATTTTTATATGTATTATCTTGTTTAAACTTCACAATAAGTCTATGAAAAAACATTATCGAGATTGGCAATCACATAACTTTATATCTAACTTTGTTTTTTATGTTTCGAGCCAAGTGTGTAATCTTTAAGAACCATTTATTTGCTTAAGAAAAAAATCTACCAGGTGGAAATAGGAACAAATGAATATAAATGTGACAAACAGGTAGGCTCTGTCTTAAGAACATAGATTCAAGTTTTAACTTTTACAGTTTCAGTAGAAGAGAGTTCTAAAATGTACATTCAACTTAGCGAGAACCTTTTGACAGTGACAGGTCTGAAGTTTTCAACTTACAACCATAGCTCTATTACAAACCTCAGGCACTTTTCTCACTTCAATAGGTAATGCATAACAATTTTTAAAAATTGGGTATCTCCTCACTGGGGAAGCTGCAAATACTCATTTTTATTCAAAAACTTTAGTTGCAGTTTATATTTTACAAAATGAGAGATATATCTTAATTCAAGAAATTTCCAGAAGTATTTAAACTTCTAAAGTAGGGGATACACTAAAATGCAGTGAAATAAGGATGAAAATGAACTGTAAGGAAAACTGTAAAGTAAATAGCTATCCTCCTTGTCACCAGCTTTTCCATGGAGCATTTTCTCCTTTTCATCTGAGGAAAGTCAAGTGTCCTGGGGCCCCATATCCACCAAGATTGTCTTCCTTATTCTTCATAGATCTGACTTGCAAATCATTGAAAAAAAATGAGAGATAAGATATCCTTCCAAAGACATTTTCATATTAGAGGGATCAGAGATTTTACTTGAGGGGGTGAATATATAACAAAATTTTTGGCAGGAAACAGAAAATAGAGATGGTTATTTAAGCTCGTGGGAGTTTTGTAGTCCCTCTAAAAAGCACAGCAATGTTTGCCTATATGCAAAGCTGACCCCGTCTCTTTAGCCAATGTTATCTTTTCTCAACCTGAACTAGGCTTGAGAGTCTACTCACTGGTCAAATCAGTCAACCACATTCAAATGTCTAGTGTATACAAAAGAGGTTTGGCAATGATTCATGGCCTTTAAATTTCAAGTTAATTCGATAAAAAGAAACTACAGATGATAAAAACTACAATTAACATTTATTTACTGTGTTACAGTTTGAAAAACACTTTTTATATGCATTATCTCATTTAATCTTCACCATATATCTGAAAAGTAGGCATTTTTATTATTTCTCCTTTACGGCTAAAGACACCAAGCTTGAGAGGGGGTCTGAGCCAGCCTCTAGTCATCTGGCTACTAAACTGCAAAGCAAGGGCTCGAACCCATGGCACTGCTTCTTCAATTCTTGGAACATGGTAGCTAAATAAATATTGATTTTCCTTCTCATTTCTCACTTGTTTTCTGCCTCCCTGCTCTCACTTATTGTTCCCTTCCTTTCTCCTTAAATCTGTCAACTCTCCAATAACTCCTCATGGAAATAAATCATATAAATGTGAAATATCAGTAGTATCACATAAATAATTTTAATAATAATTTGTTGAGTAAAAGTGCATGAAGCAAATACATACATGTAGAGCCCTTAAACAACAAATATTAGTTGAGTGAATGTACAGTGAACAAATGTTTAAATCAGTAAATGAGAGCAGTAGGGAAACCGAGCAAGCCGAGAGTTTGTCCACCCCGGAGAAGGGCTTGTGTGGGGTGTCTGGAAGACGTTTGGGCCTTCGCTCTCTGTTAGTGCATGTCTGCCCTCTGTCTAGTGAGGATCCTATTTACTTTGTCCTTTTTTTGAGCTATGTACTCAAAGAAAGCTTTTACAAAGAAAACCTCTCATTAGAATGGAATTTCTTACATGTTTTGCCTATGAGGAGGGAGTCCTGAAAATTAGGGCAATATTAATATACTTAGAAAATAGTCATTTTTGATCTGGTTGCTCTACTCTGCCATGTGCTTCACTGCACTGTGGAAACAGGAAGGCAGAGGTTTGCTGCTGCCGCTGCTGCCACTGCTCTACATGGTTGGGGAGAAGTCCAGTCTTGGCTCAGGGCTTAGGGGAAGAGACCAAGCAGCTGGGTTTTTCAGCATTGTCTCACTGTCTCCGTGTGGGACAAGAAGTGGGGACAAAGAGATGCATATGAGCACTGGAGGGCCAAGGCTATTGCTGGGATTGGGGCTGGAGCAAGGTAAGAATTTTGTGTAGACACGGAAAGCATGGGATTATGTCAAAGTCAGATAGGCAGGACAATCAAGTGTGTCACAGGATAACCAAGAGGACAGAACAACTAAGGCAGGAAAGAAAAAGGTCAGAGGTCCGGAGTTCAAAGCTCAGCCTACCATTTATTTCAGCCTACCACTCATTTCCTGTGTGGAATCTAGAAAGTCACCTGTGTGTTATAAGCCACAGTTTCCTTGTCTGTTCAAACAGGATATTGGTATGTTTGCTTCGTAGTCATGGTGATGGCCTCAAAGTCAAAAAGATAATGCACATATTTGCTCTCCAATAGCACTTGAAATAAAAGGAAAATCAAAATGTCTTATAGTAAAACCAGGGAAAGAAACTGTGCAGGCAATACTAAGAGATGTCCACTAGGAGAGCTGATAGCATCTTTCATACATTTTCCTTATTTATAAAATGAGTTGCGAAAGTGGTATGCTGGGAAATGTTTAACAACTGCCTCTCCTTCCTCCACCCCTACCCTCAAATACACACAACACACACAATCACACACACATGATATTTCAATAATATAAAGGATATGTAGCGCTAAATTTACTCTTTATTGGAAGTTCATATAACCAAATGATTCTTATGAAATGTTTTCATTGATTTTTGTCAAACTTTTATACCCAAGGTCAACCCATGACTGCAGTTGACTGGCGAGTGTAGTTATAACAGTAATGTTTATATGAAGGGCTAAGATGAAAAAGAAACAATGAGGATATATGCTGGAACTTCACTTGTCCTTCAGTGACATGAATGAGTTCTTTGTTGAACTAGATAATAGCTTTTAAATTCTAGAACAATATATTCTCACAGCATAACGGCTAAAGACATGACACACTTTTGAGGTTAATATGCTTTAGTAATATTTTCTCTATTATTTTTTGCTTGGACTGAACTGTGTCCCCAAAATTCATATGTTGAAACCCTACCCACCCTCCAAGGTGGCTATATCTGGAGATAGCATCTATAGAGAGGTAATAAAGGTTAAATAAGGACATAAGGTTGGGACCCTAATACAATAAGACTAGTGTCCTTTTAGAAGAGACATTAGAGAGCTTGCTCTCTTTCCACAATGTGAAAACAATGGAAAGGTGCCTGTCTGTAAACTGGAAAGAAAGTTCTCACCAGACACTTGACCCTGCTGGACCTTAATATTGACCTTTCCAGACTCCAGAACTGTGAGAAAATAAATTTGTTTTGTTTAAGCCACCAGTCTATGTTATTTTGTTAAGCCTGACACTCAAGGAACAGTATTCTGTGAATCACTTGAGAGACTTCTACACTATGGAGAATCATTATTATTTTTCAAAAACATGTTATTAAGGAAAAAATAAACCATTGATATATTGACTACCCCATATTTTTTCCCTTAAAGAGTGAGTCCAAATAGGTTAGAATCCTGCTTCTCACATGGGCAGTTCGGTACCCTCAGTGCACACAGAATAAACACCCAAAGTTTGTCCTATGGAAAAAAATTTTCAAGTGACTTTATGTTACAACCAATAAAAATTCAACCCAGGGTATACTACTTACTTGTATTGACTTTTAAGCTAAACCAGTAGAGTTCAAAAATATATTGAAATTGTTGCTAATAGAATTTAGTGCTTCTTCGCAATTCTCTTTCCTTAATCCCCTAGCTAGACTATGGTGGGCACACATTTTCACTCTTCTCTGCCATTTAGGGTTCTGTTTTATGGAATCTTTAGAAAATTATGAAATATGTTAAAGACTCAATTTCTGCTTTTTAGGATGTTATAGTGTAATTTAGTTTGCATTTGGATTCCTTCTCCTTATGCTTGGCCAGCCCTCCCCTGATGATGCCCATGCATGTATGTACTTACTCTTTGCCTCCTCCCTGTAGCCATAGAGCATCCTTATAATTCACCTCTTATAGCTGTTCATGGAAGTGCTGATCCCCGCCTGAAGCTTGTCCTCATGTCTACGTAGGGGCTCTATGAAGTCCTAAAGGCAGGCATTGTCTGTATGGCTGGTGTCCTCTAACCCCATTAAAGTCATTCATGTAGTTCAAATGAACTAATGTAAATGTAGGCCCCCAATTCACATGGTTTCCCAATCCTTGTTTCATGGACTCTAAAGATCAAGTTGGAAAATTAGGGTCACAGCAGTTGGAGAAATGAATAAAAGAAGCTGTAGCATTTCTCCAAATGCTTCCCTGTCTGCAGATTGATTAGCTTAGAGAAGACTTGAAGGGCATTAGAATTCTTCTGATTACTGATACCTACAAGAGCCTTAGCGTGCCCATTGGTGGCACCATCACAGGCGATACTCTTATCCTCACTCTCATCACACTAGCGACAATTTTTTATTGATTTTTTTTCATGGTTTGGAGAATAGAGTTTAACTGTTAGACTTATCTCTGTCCTAGTGTTGCTAGGCTGTTTGGATTGCAAGTCACAGACGCAGGAAATCTTGGTAATGTTAAAAAAAGTTTGGTTAGCTTTCAAGTATGACACTTAGTGGGTGAATCAAAAAATCATTTTGAATCTGAAGGTTACTCATGTAATAATTAAGATGACACATTTCCAGCTCACCCTTCCTGACAAATGTTTTTTTAAAGAGACACTGATGCCTCATAGAAAACTTGCAAAACGTGACATATCAGCAGAAATTGTTTCTGCACAGAATGTTTTTCCAAGATTTTTCCTGAGTAATCACTGGCATTTTCCCCCTTTTTTCTATAGTCTTTGCGCAACCTTCTGTTACTTCGTCCTTGTTATTTTCATGCTGTTAGTAAGATTTCACTTTTTTTAAACAACTTCTAAAACCATAGTATATGTAAAATCGGGTTTAAAATCAGCCAAACGCTGATTTGAATGCTGATTAGGGCGAAGCACACTCATCAATAAACATGGAGCCACAACGACCTGGGGAGGGCAAAGAGCTTGTGAAGTGCATCAACGATGTTTGGAAAATAGCTTTTACTTATGACTCCAAAGCCTGCTTAAATTCAGGTTCCTAAATGCAAAGGACATGAAGCCGCTACCTCACTTGCCAGCACTGAGTTAGGCACAGTTTCTCTTTTATCTGGGAAGTCAAGCAGCATAATAGCATATATAGTCATTTCTCTAGCCTATCTTTTCCTTTTTCTGCTCCAAATGGCTTTTTAGGGGTTTTGGGAGTTGCTTTGCATCCTGGACATACGCTGAGGGAGGAAATGAATCATTCTTCTTCAGGCTTACTCTCATTCTGTTGCACAGATTTAAAAACAGAAAAAAAAAATCAAAACTAAAAAAAAATCACTAATTTCCCATCAGAAGAATAGGATGGTTTTTTGCAGTATGACTAGTGACTAGATATTGATCCCATAATAGTCTAGTGGAGGGCAGCGGCTGGGAATTCAAGTCCCGTCAGGTGATTGTTATAAGGGGGGCTGTTAGGATGCCCAGGGGAAGAGTCAGGAAACAAGTCATCAGCACCCATTTCATTCTCCATTGGGGGAACCGATTGGCACACTTGTATGGTGTGTTCCACTGTGCTTCCCTGGTTATCAGGGTGAGGTCAGCTCAGTTGCGAGAGCCCAGTGCTGTATGTTCTAAAGTTGGATGTATGCCAGCCCCAGAAGGAAGAGGGGCAGTGTGGTAGGCCAGAGGGGGCAGCTCCAATCTACCCTGTTGCCAACTAACACTGTGTGGCTGACTGGATCCCCAGGGTCGATGTACAGGTGACACTAAATTTGTGCAAAGGAGACACCTGTTGCAATATTTGTGACTGCTGGGTGCTACTCTCCCACTCACACCCCCACCCCTCCCACTTTGCCCCTGTTCCTTTCTTGTCTTTCTCAACCCCCCAGGTTGTGAGTCTAACCTCCTGCAGGCAAGCTAAGACTCAGAGATGAGATGTTTCTTGTTTGTTCATGCAGAACACTTTCACAAGACAGAGATTTCAGCACTAGTTTGAAACCAAAGAAAAATAAAATGGTAGTGGGGAGGAGGTAGGAAGAAGGTGGAAAGAGAGAAAAGGGGGAGAAAAGCTATACACTATGTTGGGAGAAGTCGCTGGAAGTAAAAACCTTGTGAAGAATTTACAACCGTTCTGATGGCTATTTAGCCACGCATCTGAGAGATTCTGGGCAGGTTAATAAGCTTTGACAACATGGCCCCATCTCCTTTTTTTTCACGGCTTTATGAAATACCCTACAGGCCTCATCTTATTGATATTGATGTTGGACCAGCTGCATGGGCTCCCCTGGTGTGTTATCACATGCTCTGCACTCAGTCCTGCCATGTGCACAGGCCCATCTCACGGGAGCAGTCCTGCACCTTCTGTGAGTGTTTGGGGCAGTGCTTTCAGCACAGGTGCTCTCCTGTCACTTCCAAACCGGGATCCTGGCGATATATTCAGATTTGACACAGTGTGCTAGATTTCAAGGTGTAGAATGTCCTGGAACTCAGGTAGTGAGGAAAAGATGTGCTTGCTTTAGTCCTAGACAGTTTTTTGGCCTCATTCTAACAAAGGAAATAACTCATGGGGAGATAATTTAATAGCTCTTTCCTATTCAGAAAGGGAGAGGTGAGAGTATCTTTCCTTTTTAAAGCAGGTTTGATAAGCACGGTTGATAAGCATGAAGTGAGGCTTTACACTGTAACACAGCCCTGAGAAGGGCATTGACTTACTCTTAAAATTCGAGCATTTGCCAGGGGCTGAGCTTATTACAGAGGTCTTAGGAAGCAGCACATTATATTCGATTTACAAAAAAAATCACTTATTAAGGAGTGACAGCATAGAGGACATAGCGGTCCTAGAGAATGATCTTAATATTGATTTCTGTTTGTGTTTCCGAATAGAAAATTGCTGCAGTAAAATGCAATAAATATTGATGGAGAGCAAAAACTAGTATGAGAAAGGTCATTACAGCTAAAGGGTACTAAGATAATAAATTGGTGATTATACCAAGACATCAACAGCAGCTGATGCAATGAAGAGCAGTCACCAGCAGATTACAGCTAATAGTTACTCTAGATGGGGCACCGGGAGGCTTGGAATCATCTTGATCTTTAAGGCTGAAAACTTCCTTACTTGTGACTTTTGTTGCATACATGTCGTGCTTTCACATGGAGGTACGAAGGCATTTATTTATATTCTATATAGAAATATATACTGTGGGGGGGGGTGAATAATAAAGAATCTAGAAACTGAAGCATTATTTGAAGAAAGTTGGCAAAGTGATGATATGCTACCCGTGCTGATAGGGACAAGCAATGTCCCCAGAAAATTCCCCCTCCAAGGGTGGACCATCCATGCTCTTGCTTGCCTGTGAACTGCAGTTCACTGTCTCATGGTGAAATTTAGGGCAGCTTTTCACTGTTTGTGTTGATTTACACATCCGCAGAATGGAAATAATCACACATGCCCAAATTGCATATGCAGTTCAAGTAAGGTTACGTGAGAAAAAGCCCCTGGAAGGTTATAAAACCTTTTATAAATAACAGGACCCTTGGGCAAAAATCAGTAGCATGAAGGTTATGCTCAATGTGTCAATCTGGCATGGCTGGGGCAATATGATAACAGATGTCTTAGTCTCATAGCAAAGGCAGAGACGTAT
>PVJD01013581.1:0-33253 GCA_004026545.1 Mormoops blainvillei
CATGGCAATGTATGCTCAGCCACTGCCAGGCATTGCTCCAGGACCTCTTGGCATTGCAGCTACTTTACCTGTTGTGCCTGTTCCTAGATGATTTGGCTGGCATGCTGCAATACAGCCAGGAACATCCAGGCCACATAGCTCACTGCTTCCCGATGAACCCTGGGCACATTTACCTCCATGGCTTCCAGGGCCTTCCTGATGTCCTCCAGAACAGAGTGTACAGCATCCCAGTCCTCTGGACGCTTCCATGCTGAGAGGTAGGCTGCCACCAGGGGCCACAAGAATCCTGGGGGCCACATGTCATCCACCCAGGGGCCCTCAGAGGCACTGGGCGCACTACTTTCCTCATCCTACCAACTATGCCAAATGTCAGAGCCCAGCTGTTGGGCCAGGGTACGTTTTGATGGTGAGAAACCCAATTGAAAGAAAGCATGAGGAGCTGACATAGGCGCCACACTGCAAGCCACAAGTGCATTTTTTACTGGTTACAGGAGTTTATATACAAGCTTAGACAATAGTGCCATCAGGTCACAGTTGCACAGAACAGTTTTACTTAGCTCATACTTAGATAAGGAGCTTACGTAATTGCGGACTAGAGCATGTGTGTACAATGACTCATAAGCATGTGATGATGACTCATATTTCCAGGCTGCCTGCCCTGGACTGACCTTCAGGGGCCCCCACAATTCCTCTCCTTTCTTATAATAGTCTTAATCTCTTTACGGTCTTATTAATACTGGTTCACTTGCTGTTGACAGTGGGTTTGCAGGGGGGAGTTATTTTTGTGGATGTGTGTTTATTTCCTGGGTTTTGTGGTTTTGTGCTGGCAGCCAAATAATGGGAAGACAAAGAAACAACCTCTTATCAAAAGGAAAGAAGGAGTCCTCAGAAAGGCTACTAAATGAAATAGAGGCAAGTGGACTATCAGATATTCAGTTCAAAACAGTAGTTATAAGGAAGCTCAATGAACTGAGTGAGCTCAGTGAGAATTACCAAAAACTACAGGGAAACTACAAGGAACTTACTGCAAACTATATCATCATGAAAAAGGACATGGAACTATCAAGACGAACCAAGAGGAAATGAAGAACACAATTTCTGAATAGAAGAACACAGTACAAAGAATCTAAAGCAGGCTAGATGAAACAGAGGATTGAATCAGCGAACTGGAGGACATGGTAGAAAAGAACTCCCAGAAAGAGCAATAAAATGAAAAAAGGCTCAAAAAGAATGAAGAGGTGTTAAGGGAAATGCAGGACAATATGAAACATAATAATATCTATATAATAGGGATACCAGAAGAAGAACAAGAGGAGCAAAGAATAGAACAACTGTTTGAAAAAATAACGATGGAAAACTTTCCTAATTTGAGCAGACAAAAACACAAGTCCAGGAAGCAGAGAGGGTCTCAAACAAGAGGAACCCAAAGAGAACCATTCCAAGGCACATCATAAGTAAAATGGCAGATATCAAAGACAAAGAGGATCTTGAAGGTTGCAAGGGAGAAACAGGAAGTAACATACAAGGGAACCCTGATAAGGCTAGTAGCTGACTTCTCCACAGAAACACTACAAGCCAGAAGGGAATGGCAAGAAATATTCCGAGTAATGAAAGTAAAGACCTGTAACCAAGACCACTCTACCCAGCAAGGCTGTCAATCAAAATGGAAGGCAAAAAAGGAGTTTTCCAGACAAAACAATCCTAAGAGAATACACTTCCACCAAACCAGCATTGCAAGGTATACTAAAATGACTGCTTTAAGAAGATGAAGAAAAAGAGTGAGAGAGAGAGGAACACAGATACAAAGGGAAATAATGAATAAGTACCTATCAAGAATAACCTTAAATGTTAATGGATTAAATACTCCAATTAAAAGTCATAGAGTAGATGAATGGAAAAGAAAACATGACCTGCACATATACTGTCTACAAGAGACCCACCTCAGAACAAAAGACCTGCACAGACTGAGAGTAAAGGGTTGGAAAAAAAAAATTCCAAGCAAATGGACAGAAAAAAAAAAAGCTAGGTAGCAATACTTATATCGGACAAAATAGACTTCAAAACAAAGGTCATAAAAAGAGACACAGAAGGACACTTCATAATACTCAAAGGAAGAATCCATCAAGAAGACATAAGCATTGTAAACCTATATGCACCCAACATAGGAGCACCCAAATATATATGAAAAATCCTGGAGGACTGCAAGAAATATATAGATAACAACACAGTTATAGAAGGAGATTTTAACACACCACTATGAAAAATGGATAGATCTCCCAAACAAAATATCAACAAAGATATTATGGAACTTAACAACACATTAGATCAAATGGATTTAAGTGATATATATATATATATATATATATATATATATATACACACACACACACACAAACTTTCATGCCAAAGAAGCAAAATATAGATTTTTTTCAAACGCACATGGAACATTTTCAAAGATAGATCACATGATAGGACACAAAAAAAGCCTCAACAAATTAAAGAAAATTGAAATCATATCAAACATTTCCTCATACCACAAGGGCTTAAAACTAGAAACCAACCTCAAGGAAAAAAACCCCAAAACATTCAAACTCATGGAGACTGAATAGTATGCTATTAAACAATGAATGGGTCAATAATGAGACCAAAGAAGAAATCAAAATGTTTCTGGAAACAAATGAAAATGAATAAACAACAGTCAAAAACCTGAGGGACACAGCGAAGGCAGTCCTGACAGGAAAGTTCATAGCAATACAGGCCTACCTAAAAAAGATAGAAACATTTCAAATAAATAATCTAACCCTAAT
Source organism: Mormoops blainvillei (assembly GCA_004026545.1). NCBI lineage: Eukaryota > Metazoa > Chordata > Mammalia > Chiroptera > Mormoopidae > Mormoops > Mormoops blainvillei. Next base: position 2,808 of record PVJD01013581.1, read on the forward strand.
TTACAAGAAGTTGAGGAACAACAAACAAAGCCCAGAGTGTGTAGAAGGAAGGAAATAATCAAGATCAGAGCAAAATTAAACAACATAGAAACTAAGAGAACAATTCAAAGGATCAATAAATACAGAGGCTGGTTCTTTAAAAGATAAACAAAATTGACAAGCCTTTAAGCAGACTCATCAGGAAAAATAGGGAGAGGACACAAATAAATGAAATCAGAAATGAAAGAGGAGAAAATACAACTGATACCACAGAAATACAAAGGATTGTAAGAAATTATAATGAACAACTAAATACCAAGAAATTTGAAAACATGGGTGAAATGGACAAATTTGTAGAAAAGTTAATCTTCCAAAACTGAATGAAGAAGGAGAAAGCCTGAACAGACCATTAATATCTGGTGAAACTGAAACAGTAATAAAAAAACCTCCCAGGACACAAAAACCCTGGACCAGAGGATTTCACTGGAGAAATGGACAAAACATTTAAGGAAGAGCTAACCCCTGACCTTTTCAGACTATTCCAAAAAATACAAGATGGAAGACACCCAAGTGCTTTTTATGAGGCCAACATCATCCCAATCCCAATCCCAGATAAAGACACAATATAGAAAAAAAACTACGGGCCAGTATTGCTGATGAACATAGACACTAAAATCCTCAACAAAATATGGGCAATCTGCATCCAACAACACATTAAAAAGATCATCCAACATGATCAAGTGGGATTCATCCCAGGGAGACAAGGATGGTATAAAATTCACAAATCAATAAACATAATACATCACATAAACAAAAGGTCACATGATCGTAACAATAGATGTGGAAAAAGCATTTGATAAGATATAGCACCCAATTATCATAAAAACCCTCAGCAAAATGGGGAAAAAAGGGAGCATACCTCCGCATAATAAAGGCCATATATGAGAAAACTACCGCCAACATCATTGTCAATGGGCAAAAAATAAAGTTTTTCCACTAAGATCAGGAACAAGACAAGGATGTCTGCTTTCACCAGTTTTATTCAACATAGGATTGGAAGTCCGAGCCATAGCCATGGGACAAGAAAAATAAATGAAAGGCATCCAGATTGAAAAGGAGCAAGTAAAACTGTCATTGTTTGTAGAAGACATGATAGTGCACATAGAAAACCCTATAGACTCCACAAAAAAACTATTCAACCTAATAAATGAATTTGGCTAAATGGTGGGATACAAAATCAATGTTCAGAAATGGAAGGCATATTTGTATACCAGCAATGAAATATCAGAATCAGAAATCAGAAAAAAATCCCATTTACTATAGCAACAAGAAAAAGTACCTAACCAAGGAGGTAAAAGACTTGTACTTAGAAAAGTACATAACACTGAAGAGAGAAATTAAGGAAGACACAAATGTGTGGAAGCATATACTGTGTTCATGGACTGGAAAAATTAACATCATCATAATATCCATGCTACCTAAAGCAGTTTATAGATTCAACACAGTCCCCATTAAAATACCAGTGACATATTTCACAGATCTAGAACAAACATTTCAAAAATTTATATAGAACAATAAATGATCCCAAATAGCCACAGCAATTTTGAGAAAGAAGAACAAAGGAGGGTTTACAAAACCTTATACCAATCTATATTACAAGGCCACTGTAATCAAAACAGTCTGGTACTGACATAAGAACAGACACATAGATCAATGGAATGGAGTAGAGCACCCAGAAATTAACCTATGTCTCTTTGGTCAATTAAATTTTGACAAATGGGGCAGAAGCATGAAATGGAATAACAATAGCGTCTTCAACAAATGGTGTTAGGAGATCAGGACAGCTACATGCAGAAAAATGAAATTCAACCACCAGCTTACACCACACACAAAAATAAACTCGAGGTGGATAAAAGTCTTAAATATAAGTCATCGCAGCATAAAAGTCCTAGAGGAGAACATAGGCAGGAAAATCTCAGATATTCGACTCAGCAATATTGTCACATATATGTATGCCAGAGCAAGGGATATAAAGGAAAGAATAAACAAATGGGACTTCATCAAAATAAGAATCATCTGCATGGCTAAAGAAAACATCAGCAAAATGAAAAGGGAATCAACCACATGGGAAAGTATATTTGCCAATGATACCTCAGAAAGGGCTTGATCTCCAAAGTATAGGAAGAACTCACATTACTCCACTCTAGGAAGACAAACAACTCAATGAAAAAATGGGCAAAGGACCTGAACAGACACTTCTCCAAGGAGGGCACACAGAGGGCCCAGAGACATATGAAAGGATGCTTAACATCACTAGCTATCAGAGAGATGCAGATTAAAGCCACAATGAGATACCACTTCACACCTGTCTGAATGGCCATCATAAACAAATTAAGAAACAACCAGTGCTGGTAAGGATGTGGAGAAAAGGGAACCCTAGTGCACTGTTGGTGGGAATACAGACTGGTGCAGTCACTGTGGAAAACAGTATGGAATTTCCTCAGTAAACCGAAAATGGAACAGACTTTTGACCCAGCCATTCCACTTCTGGGATTATACCCTAAGAATCCTGAAACACCAATTCAAAGAACCTATGCACCCCAATGTTCATAGCAGGAAAATTTACAATAGCCAAGTGCTGGAAGCAACCTAAGGGCCCAACAGTAAATGAGTGGATCAAAAAACTGTTACAGTTACACATGTAATACTACACAGCAGGAAGAAAGCTACTACCCTTCAGGACAGCATGGATGGAACTGGAGAGCATTATGCTAAGTGAAATAAATCAGACATTGAAAGACAGATACCATATGACCTCACCTATAAGTGGAACCAAATCAACAAAACAAACAAGGAAGCAAAATATAACCAGTAACATTGAAATAAAGAACAAACTGACAGTAACTAGAACAAAGAAGGGAGGGGGAAAACGGGAAAAGGAGGGGAAAGATCACCAAGAAACATGCATAAAAGACCCATTGAGAAAGCCAGATGGGGAAAGGATTGAGGGTAGGAGATCCTAAGACCTCCTTGGGGTCGGTGGAGCTGGGGAAAGTGGTGGTAGGAAAATGTTGACAAAACAAAACAAGAAAAACATAGACGGGGAGGTTAAGAATAGTAGAAGAAATTGAGAAGCAAACGAAGTGATATATACACCCATACACATGAACTAAGAGGGGGGATGATGGGATGGGGTGCAGGGCAGAGGGCATAAAGGGGAGAAAAAATGGGACAGCTGTAATAGTACAATCAATAAAATATACCAAAAAAAAAAAAAAAGACTTTGGGCAACAGATCTAACCTTTTAAAAAGGTAGTCCTATCTGAGAGAAAAGCTTCCAATGTTTCCTCCAGCTGATGATCCTTAGATCCTAGTTAAGATTACTCTGATTAATAGAAAAAGTGTTTTCAGGTGATGACCATTGCGTCTTGCACTTAATTAGTTACCAACTCCTGCAAACTTTACCTTAAAATTGACTCACTGAATTCATGCTTTTTAAAAAAATTAATGCTACCTAGCCATCATCTCTTGCCAAGACTTTTGTGTCAATATTCTAATCCCATGAACACAGAGCTCCCAAACTAATGTTGAGATTTTAGTTTTCAAAATCCTTTAAAATTTTTTTTTATTAAATTCAAGTAGTTTTATCCATTTTCCCCCACCACTCCCTCCTCCCCCAACCCCCCTTGACCATGTCCATGAATTCCCATATATATTCTTTCACCGCCCTTGCTCTGTTCCCCCCATCTTCCCTTCCCCTTTTCCTCTGTTCTCTGTCAGTTTGTTCTTTACTTCAATGCCTCCATTTATATTTTACTTACTTGTTTGTTCTGTTGATTTGCCTGCACTTATTGGTGAAATCATATGGCATCTGTCTTTCACTGTCTGGCTTATTTTACTTATCATAATGTTGTGCAGATCCATCCATGCTGTAACAAATGGTAGGAGCTCATTTCTTTCTGCTGCATAGGATTCCATTGTGTAAATGTACCACAGTTTTTTGAGCCACTCATTTAGTGATGGGAACCTAGGTTGCTTCCAATACTTGGCTATGATAAATTGTGCTGCTATGAACACTGGGGTGCATAGGTTCTTTTGAATTGGTGTTTCAGGATTCTTAGGGTATAATCCCAGCAGTGGAATTGCTGGGTCAAAAGGCAGATCCATTTTTAGTTTTCTGAGGCAGTTCCATAATGTTTTCTGCAGTGGGTGCACCAGTCTGCATTCCCACCCACAGTGTACTCTCCACTGCTAATGGGATAAATCCGATGTACTTTAGTATAGTTTCTCAGGCCTTTATACACTGAAATGTGGATTGGGTGGAATGAATTACAGTGTATTATTTGTAAACAGATCAGTCACACTCCATGATCAATTATTTTATAAATTGAAGCCTGTTTTTAAAAAGTCTTATATATCTTAATTTCTTATCCCTCCAGGTATAGAGTCACAAAGTAGTTATAAAACTGCTTTTATATAGCAATTCCTAGATGCTGAAAAGACTGTCACTTTGAAAAGAAAAACATTGCTCTCTTGCAGAAAGTGGAAACTCTGAAAATAACAGCTTTTTCTACTGATGGAAGGCCCTTACTGCATTCTATGATGGTAACTTGGAAATATTTATTTTAACAGAATTGAGATTATAACCATTTTCCTGCATCAACACAGATTCAGGGGTCAGTCTCTAAAATCTTTTGTGAATTCTACTGTCAGTTGAGCCCTGCCTTTAGACTTTCCACAGTCTGCTAAAACTTTACTGAAAAATTTAAAGATATAGTCTCATTAAAAATACTTGTTATTTTGACTTAACTCCTGTGTGTATGCATATGTAAATCCCGTCCTTCACACTGTACTAACACACCACTGCATCCAACAATAATGGAGACATTTATGAATTGTTGTCTAAGTAGTTGTGGTAAACTGGATGGTTTACCTCCTTCTTCCCTTTCCACCAGTTTGGTTTACCTTTAGATACTAAAGAGAATATTTTAAAAGGAAGAAAAAATTTTAGTGAGTCAGAGAAAATAAACTGATTAAATTAAAGCCTCTGGTTTTTGAAGTTGAATTCTGTCTGGCACAACAGCTGGGGCTTGATTCAGAGGGGATAACACAGCTGATGGGGTCTTGAAAATTAAATAATTGAAGTTCTGTTTTGAAAAATATCTGCCACTTCCTTTCATTTCTATGCCTTAACTTCTGTTTCTTTACTGTTCCAATGTAATAGAGAAAAAACCAGTAAAGGGTAAGATCAGTTAATATAGCTCTGGGAAATGTAGAAATGAGTGTTTTTTTTCCAGTTTGCTATGCTGGGTGTGTCTGAGAAGCACATCTGGTAGGATAATGTGACTTGGGCCTGAGTCCTGATTCCTCCGCGAATGGCTGTGAAATTGATTCACCCATGGAAGAAGGGGCTGTTTGGTTGCTATTTGAGGGGCTTCTTTGTCTCTAACATCCTCTACTCTGTGGTCTGTTCCCATAATTCTAGTAAGGGTCTCTTTATGAAAAGCAAAGGGACCTGCTGTCCTCCTGTACAATTGGGTAGAAAAGAGGAGAAGAGGGAAAGGGAAGGAAATGCAAAAATGCAACTTGGGCCATAAGATCCTACCCCCAATACTCTCATATGTGTTTCTGTGGACTTTTCTGATCAAACTTCCTCTAAGACTCAGTACAGTTTCAGGCCTAGGTCTGACCCTGTACTTCCAAGGAAAACAACCTGCAGCTTTAGTTCAGAGGCAGAGGGAAAAGTGGGCATATGATGATAAAAGGAAGTAGGTGTTTGTGTAGATAGCAAGTCTTCTCAAAAGTGGAATGCATGATTGGCGCCAAAGGTAAAGCAGAACTTGAGGTGGTCAGGAATGGAAAATATTCTAGAGATAACAATAATAGTTACCAGGTAAGTATTTCATACTTTCTATGTGCTGGGAACTACTCTAGATGCTTTAAATATGTTAATTGATTGAGTCTTTCAATAACACTGTGAATTAAGTATTACTAATTACATAGTACATACGATGAAACTCAGGTTAATAGTGACTATATAACTTGCCTAAGACCTTATAACTAATAAGTAGTAGAAACAGGGTTCAAACTGGTATGTCTGTATTCTTAACCACTATACCTTACACTGATCTTACATAGCCATGATCTGATTTGTCCCTATATTCAAAATTGTGGTGATAACAGGTATTGCTTAAAATAAATGAGGTTTGCAAATAATTCATCAGAAACCTTTTTGCCACTGAAGAAATGTATATGCAAATATTGGGAATAACTAAGAAAGAATCTGCAAAGTGTGTGTATAAACAAGGATATGAGCAGAGATTGTGGAAGCCCCAAGAGTGGGTTTTTAGAGTTCACCAGCCTTATGGTACTAAATTCTGATTACTCTGATCCATCTAGAGGCTCATAGTTCTTTCCATTAATTCATTTATTCACTTATTATTCATTCATTCAATAAATATTTGTTGAGTACCTACAAGGTGCCAGACTCTATTTCAGATTTTGGGAGTAAATCAGTAAACAAAACAGTCAAATGTCACTCATTTGTGGAGCTCAAATTGAAGTACAGGAAGACAGAAACAAATAAAATAAGTAAAATAAGGAATATATTTGAAAACAACAGGTGCTACTGAGAAAAAATAAAAAGAAAAGTACTGAAAGTGTATTATGATTTTAAATAGGATAGTCAGGAAGAATCTGAGAAAATGACAGCTCAGCAAAAACCTGAAGAATGCAAGATTCAAATATCTATCTGATGGAAGACTATTTTAGGCAGAGATACTAAATAGTGAAAATGCCTTTAGATAGGGGCACATGCGTAGATATTCCGGGAACATCAAAAGATACAATATGCTGGAGTACAGTAAGCAAGGTTGAAAATAGTAAAGTAGGGGCCAGAGTGATAATAAGGGACTAGTTTGTGACCTTAAAAGACAATGTAATGACTTTAGCTTTTATTCTGAGTGATCTCAAAAACCTTTGGACATTTTGAGCAGACAAGTGGCATAAGTGACATGATCTGACATGTTTTAAAATGACCACTCTGACTTCTGTGTTGAGAATACACTGGAGGGAGTGAAGGATGGAAGCAGGTGGAACAGTTAATTTAAAAGGCTTTTACAATAATCCAAATGAGAGATGATGCCTATATTAGCTTCCTAGTACTACTGTAACAAATTACCACAGACTTAAGTGGCTTAAATAGCAAATATTTATTATCATGCAGGTTTGTAGGTCAGTAGGTACAGGTATCACAGGACAAAAATCAAGGTGTTGGCTGGCTGCGTTCCTTTCTGGAAGCTCTAGTGGAAGCATTTATTTTCTGCACACTTGGATTGTTGGTAGAATTCAGTTTCTTGTGGTTGTGAGACTGAGGTCCCTACTTTCTTATTTGCTATAAGCTCAGGGCCATTCCAAACTTGTAAAGGACTCTTTTCAGTCCTTGCATGTAACCCCTTACATCTCAGAACCAGCCACAAGGTGTGGAATCTTTCTCATGATGCCATTTTTCTAACTCTTATTCCATCGTCACATCTTTCTCTGGCCCACCTGAGAAAGATTCTCTGCTTTGCGGGGTTTATGTAATCAATTTATCCCACCCAGATAATCTTCTAGTGTAAAATTTCTACCATTAATTGCATCTGAAAAATCACTATTGCCATGTAAACCAACATATTCATAGGTTCCAGGGATTAGGGTGTGTATATCATTGGGGGTAGTGTCATTATTCTGCCTATAAATGTCAGTTTTGATCAGGGTGTAGTAGTGGCGATGTGAGAAGTAGATAGAGTCTTGGTATATTTTTAAAGCAAAGACAATACTTTCCCTTTTTCTCAAGAATATGAATCAAAGAGAAATATCAAGAATGACTTCTGAGGTTTTGGCCTGAATAATGAGAGTGATTGAATTTCTATGAATGAGTTTGGAAGGAATGCTTGAGCAGGTTTGAGCTTCTGTCAGGATAGGTAATATTATGCTGCAGGAGCAAATGGTCCTAAAATCTCAGTGCTTTTCACAAAGGACATGACAGGTGCTCTTTTATTTGGACCTTGCTTTGAGAGTGAGTTTTAAAGGACTTGGAGGTTTAAAGGATTTTCCAGTTTTGTATTTGATAGTCGGTGGTAAAAACCACCTGCATCTTCCAATTCTGAAAATCTCTAGATTTTTGAACTCATTCTATTTTCCCTAATTCCTGCTTTAGTAGACAGCTCTTTTCAGAGCTCATTTCTTTCTTTAGGTGCATTGCTAAATACAGCCAGTAGTAACTGAGGCATTCTACTAATGTTTTCTTTTGCAGTATTTTCAACCATAGAGCAACAAATTCATAAGGACATGATCTATCTTTCAAACTTTTGCTGGCAAATGTTTTTCCAAAATTTTTAGAAGTGCTGTAGAGCACTATCCATTCTATACTTTGAGACTAGGTCAATGTGGCATCATCGAATGACCACCAAATTTCAATGATTTATAACCACAAGTGTTTATTTTGTGCTTACACAACCAGCTCATGTCCTCTTCATTCTCAAAACTATGTCAATAAAGCAACTGCTCTCTGTATTATTGCTGGCTTTTGAGAAAGAAAAAAAAAAACAGATCATGGTAAAACATGTATTAACTCTTCAAGCTTTGTCTGGAAATGATACATATCATTTATGTTCGTGTTTATTTTGCTCAGCTTGTCACATGTCCAACTTGATGTCATTGAGGTAGGAAAGTATAGTCTTCTCCCAGAATGGGTTTCAAATATTTGTGAATAATAAAATAATTTAATATAGTAGACTAGATCAAGAGTTTGATTTGAGATATGTTAATTTGAAATATCTCTTAGATATCCAAGTAGAAATATAGACTAAGCATTTGTATTTGAGAATCTGAAGTTTAGGAGAGATACATTTTAGGAATTTTGATCACATATAGGGTATTTAAAATTAGAAAAGTAAAGTAGTTATGATCAACAAGTAAGTGAATACATCTGCAAAAGATGAGCTCCACCATCATTTTGAAGGGGAGCAGAAAGAAAGGAACCAAAAAATAAACAAGGAAGGATCAGTCAGTGAGTTAAAGGAAAACCTTGGGATGTATGATGTCCTTCAGGCAAGCAAAGAAATTATTTTAATGATGAGAAGTTGTTCGATTTTTTAATGCTACATATGGGTCAAGTAAGATAAAGGCTGAGGATTGATCATTGGCTGATCTTAAATCATTGATGATCTTAACTGCTGGGGATTATACCCTAAGAATCCTGAAACACCAATTCAAAAGAACCTATGTACCCCAATGTTCATAGCAGCACAATTTACAATAGCCAAGTGCTGAAAGAAACCTAAGTGACTGTCAGTAAATGTGTGGATCAAAAAACTGTGGTATATTTACGCAATGGAATACTACACAGCAGAAAGAAAGAAAGAGTTCCTGCCCTTTGTGACAGCATAGATGGAACTGGAGAGCAGCATGCTAAGTGAAATAAGCCAAGTTGTAAAAGACAAATACCATATGATCTCACAAATAAGTGGAACCTAATGAACAAAACAAACAAATGAGAAAAATAGAACCAGAGACTTGGAAATAAAGAACAATCTGACAGTGACCAGAGGCGAGGTGGGAGAGGGATAACAGGGGAAAGAAGGGGAAAGGTCTAGTCAAGGAACAAGTATAAAGGCCCCATGGAAAAAGCCAAAGGGGAATAGGATTGAGGGTAGGAGGTAGGGGTGGGTGGGGTGGGGGAGAGTGGTGGGGAGAAAATGGAGACAACTGTACTCAAACAACAATAAAAAAACTGTTTCTGTGGGACATTGAATATGAAAGTCTAATTGGAGTGTGTTCAAGAATGTGAGAAGAAAGAAATTAATGATTGTTAAATGGGAAAATAGATAAAAGATAAATAGGGTAAAGAGAAAATTTAGAAAAGTTAATATGTGAAAGATATCAGTATGTTTGTATGTTAATTGGAAAGATCCTTACAGTTAGAGTAAGTGATGACAGCTGAGAGAGAAGAGGATCTCTGGACTCAGGTTTTTGAGTAGGTGAGAGGTTATGAAACCCAGTTCACAAGATGAAGCTTTGGTCTTTGCTAGAATCACAGGCAGTTCATCCTTAGCAGCAATAGAAAATTGGTAATTTTATGGTATAAATTCTAATAGGCAGGTGAAACAAACAGTAAGATCAGCTGAGACCAAGGAAATGAAAGTGTTGGGAGACTGAAAATGTGGAAAAACTATGAAAAAGTCCTGTAGAACAGTGGTAAAGAGAAGAGACTAGGAAATAAAATGTGGTTACCAGGTTAGCATTAAGGACCCTTCTGAGGTTAGTTGTCATAGATTTAAAAGAACAGTCAGCATGGATATATGTTTTTCTCCAGCCACATTCAGGTATATAAGTAGAGTCATAGAATAGTTGAAGAGCTAAATTTAACTATGGTTGGGGTTTTGCCATGTGAGAATAATGATTTGAGAGAAGGGAGAGGAAGTTTTTGTTGTGTTCATGGTGTTGATTATAAATGCCCATAAGTTCCTAACTGGATAATAAATGAAGTGGTGGTACTTAGGGTCTGTAAAACAATGAAAAATGATAGGCTCAATGAATTATAAATCTCAGTGGGACTGAAGAATTATGGGGCTTAAGATACTCAAGGAAGTGAACTGAAATCATAGAGGCAGTGGTTGGACAGGGAGATACATGAACTTAAAATTTTGAAAGAGCTACAGTTATATGTAATAATATGATCTATGTGTTGTCATTTTTATTTAAATTTTGCTAGAAAAGGCACTTCCATTTCCTCTGATTAGAGAGAAATGTATCTTTGTGGAATGAGGGACCCATGGAAATTCATGGATAGAAACTTATGTGAGACTTTAAATTATCTAGGTCTCTTTTTATCTCATCTCTATCTGGGATTAATGATGTTGCCTCTTCATTAGATTGATGTATGAATTATAAATAATGTCTCTACAAAGTCTGACACAAACACACCTATTGTTGTTATTGTTGTTACATTTATTTAAAACAGAGAAAGTCCTTGGTATTTCCTAACTTAGAGTTTGCTTTCAAGAGTTTTGAAGTGAGGAGAGACAGACTAAACTTGCTGGGAACCAGAAAAATCTGTAAGGTGATTAGGAGAAATGGCATTTCCCCCCTCCCCCCAGCCTTCAAGTACTAATTCTTCTCTTTACTTCACCCTATATTTTTAGCATTAAACCAACATGATTAGAAGTCAGAAGGTGCAATAGCACTGTTTTGTGTAAGAACTGATCTCTTGAAAAGGTTCAAGCACAAATTGTTTGACATTGTCACAAATTTAAAACTCAGCCTTGATCAAGACCCCTCATCCCAGCTAGTTTGAAATATTTCTTGCTAATTACCCTACTCTTATCTCTAAGAGGTGCAATGAAATGGCCTGGGAGCCTGGAAGAGGTGGACAAAGCCTGTTCTAAACTCAACTCCTGCTAACCCTTGAAGGAGCGCTGTGAATAGGGCAGTAACAGGGTGACAGCTTCAACCAGTTTCCTGTTCCACTTTTCTGTCCCAGAATTCCTTCCTGTGGTGAAAGAGAACAAGTAGGAAAGTAGTGTCAGTCTGGTCCTGAGTAGCAGCAGGAGGAGGGAGATGAGGAGGGGGCAGCAATACTGCTGTCAGAAGCTGACAGAAAGGTGGTCACATATCAATTGTTGCTGTATTTCTTGCTTTCTGTGCACCACAACATTCCCCTGGGAGGGGCAAACTGCTCCTCTGGCACAACTTTATTCTACCTCCTGCATACCAATCAGTCTTTTTCATGCCTTTTGTTTTGTGTTTCTGGAGTGCTCAGTGAACAGGACCAGAAGGGGACATTAAATTTAGAGTTTAAGCACCAGCTATCTATGTGCCTATGTCATTTTTCCTAGTTAGTCCTCAGTTTGGGGTAGGGAGTGGCTAGATACCCAGGACCTTCTAAATCAGGAGTTCCGTGATTCCATAGGAATCTAAGAACTGAATGGTAAAAATAATGTAATATAATCACTTGAAAAATAAGTTTAAAAACAAGCATTGAGGAACTAACATGATGGTCAATTTTTATCTGAGTGATTACCTCAGAATAATTATGATAAAATGTAAAACATTGACTTTTCCTGTTTTCCAATATATTTCTATTTTTCTTGAGAAATACAGGATTATAAACTGTTATATTTGAAGCAAAGTGTTAAGTATTTTTTTGTATTTTTATTGTTGTTCAAGTACCGTTGTCTCCATTTACCCGCCACCACTTTCCCCTGCCCCACCCACCCCCATCTCCCACCCTCAATCTTTCCCCTTTTTTTCTTTGCCGATGGGTCCTTTATGCATGTTCCTTGATGACCCTTCTCCTTCTTTTCCCCTGTTATTCCCCACGCCTCCTCCCCTCTGGTTACTGTCAGTTTGTTCTTTATTTCAATGTCACTGGTTATATTTTGCTTGCTTGTTTGTTTTGTTGATTAGGTTCCACTTATAGTGAGATCATATGGTATTTGTCTTTCACTGTCTGGCTTATTTCACTTAGCATAATGCTCTCTAGTTCTGTCCATGCTGTCATGAAGGGTAAGAGCTCTTTCTTTCTGCTGCTCAATATTTCATTGTGTAAATATACCACCATTTTTTGATCCACTCATTTAGTGATGGGCACTTAGGTTGCTTCCAACACTTGGCTACTGTAAATTGTGCTGCTATGAACATTGAGGTGCATACTGTTTTGGGATTATTGGGTTATAATCCCATTGGTGCAATTGCTGGGTCAAAAGGCAATTCCATTTTTAGTTCTTTTGAGGAAGTTCCATACTGTTTTCCACAGTGGCTGCACCAGTCTGCATTCCCACCAACAGTGCACTAGAGTTCCCTTTTCTCCACAACCTTGCCAGCATTTATTGATTTGTTTATGATGGCCATTCTGATTGGTGTGAAGTTGCATCTCACTGATGCATCTCTCTGATGGCTAGCGATGTTGAGCATCCTTTCATGTGTCTCTGGGCCCTGTGTATGTCCTCCTGGGAGAAGAGTCTGTTCAGGTCCTTTGCCCATTTTTTAACTGTGTTGTTTGTCTTTGTAGAGTGGAGTCATGTGAGTTCTTTGTGTATTTTGGAGATCAAACACTTGACCCAGGTATCATTGGCAAAAATATTTTCACATACGACTGGTTCCCTTTTCATTTTGCTGATGTTTTCTTTAGCCATGCAGAATCTTCTTATTTTGATGAAGTGTCATTTGTTTATTTTTTCCTTTATGCCCCTTGTTCTAGGGGACATATCGGTAAGAATTATAAGTAATTTTAAAATTATATTTTATAATGTTCCCTGGGGACTTACTCATCTCTCATTTGACACTAATACTTTTGAGTGATTATTTCTCCTCACTGATGATTTTAGGGGGAAGTTTAATTATTGTTCAGTCAGCATTGTTATAATCTAGAACATTTTTGAGGGGTGAAGGGTGTGGGTAAAGATTTCTAAAAATATGTATTGAATAGGTGTTTTTTGTATGAGCAAGATATTAATAAATCACACTGATGGATGGTAAAAACCCTAGTTTAAAAACAACTAAACCACTTGCACACATCAACTGTTGTTAATGCCCACATGAGAAGAAGCATCAGGTGCCTGGCTGGAAGAATGGACTCTATGGTATTTGTTCTGTGTCTGCTTCTTGGGTGTGTATTGTGCATAGTAGAACTAATAACTCTTGTGTGCCTTCTTAGATCCCCTCAGCTTCATGTATCTCCAGGACCACTTATTCAGACCTAGTCACTGTGTGGTGATGGAGTCCATGTGGGTGCCTTGCTTCTGGGTATCTCTGGCTCCTTCCACTACTTTAGACTTAAGTGTGGTTCCACACAGCCATAAGTGGGATCTGGCTTCTCCAGCTATTGCTAAAGGGGTCACGTAATGCAACCCAGACCTGGAATGTGTTAATTACCCATGGTGTGAACTTTAACAAAGAAGGTTAGAAAAATAGATAAGAGAAAACTGGCTGATGAACTCACAGTCAGATACCATTCTCAGTTGGAATGTTTAGGGAGATGGTATCTTCAAAAGGCCTCTCTGAAGATACCCAGCAAGAGCAAGCAATTGCACTTTAAAAAAAGCTGTGGCCAGCTTAATAATGCATTCCCTTACATTTTCTCTTCCTTCTTTCCTGCCTTAGTCTTCTTTTTCCTTGTAACTGATTACCTTGGACTGTTTATCTCCCCCTGCAAAAAAACTTAGCATGCACATGTTTGTCCTGGGTTCTGTTTTCTATGAAACCCAAACTAAGACTTATGAAGTATTGGTGTGATCGATAACATTGTAAGTTGAAAGTTTAAGGGTTTTGGACTTTAGACTTAGGAATTTGGATTTGGCTTTTATTCCACTGCCTGTGGATGATGGGGAGGGAATTAGATAGGGTTCTTGGTTGTAAGAATAAGAAACCAGCTCTGATTAACTTAAGCAAAAAAAAAAAGGAAGTTTATTGGAGATCAGAGTAATAATACTAGGGGAGACTTTAGAGTAGAAAATGGAGCTTGAGAAAGATTTTTGAAGGTCTTGGGAGAAAGAAGAGTGAAGACAGTGCTAGAAAACTCAGTAGTGGAATTTTTGAAACTTTTCTTTATGAGGTTATCAGTAGAAGACTTCCTACAAGTTGCATGTCGACCAGATGTGGACTACTCATTGTCAATATCCGAGAGTTAAATAAATGAGAAACAGAGTTTAGGAAAGAGAGATAGAAGATATTGGAGAAAAGCAGAACTTACGAAGGAGCTCTTTCTCAAGCAGTTGGGAGAGGTGGGGACTGAGACTCTGAAACCTCTTAAAGGAAGAAGGATGTGTTCTTTTCCTAAACAGGACAGAATGAAGTTGATGATTTTAAATACACAAATACTCTGAGATGATGGGAACTAGTAGGCAAGGAAATGCAGGCTGGATACACCTTCCAAGAAGATAAGCTCACTTTTGTTGATGTACTGCCTTCACTGATTATATATCATTTACTTCACTCCTTTCGCTCAGTTTCTTAGTATTTTAGAAGGGGGTTTCAGGCTCAAAAGTTTCTTTCTGCCTAAACAGGCTGTAATTCCAGCTCTTCCTTGGTGGTGGGAAGGGTGAGAAGTAGGTTTGGAGGTGTCTTTGCTCAATTTTTGGGTAGATCGAAACTTTTAGGTTTTTCCACTTTCACCAGTATTTCCTACACATTTTCCTCCAAAGTTATACCTTTTTTGACAACACCTTTATCCTCTACATGAATGTGCTAGGCTGTGATTTTTTTCATACCACTGAGAAGGGGCATTTTCACCATCAAAATCACTTGGCTGCTCCTCATTCTAACCCCATATTTTGTCTCTCCTCATGGGAAGAGTTTTTCCTGAAACCTGGACATGTTAATTAGTATGAAATCCATTGAAGCATGGTACAGCAAGCTGAGAGCTATAAGAGCAGAAGACCAATTGTGTTGTCAAACTTAGCCATATGACTTGTCTTGACCAATAAATTGCTAGGAGAAATTATGTGAATCACCTTTGGCAGAAGCATTAAAAGCCTATGTGAGACTTTTTCTTTCTGCCATGGTGACTGGCAACATTCTACAATAGTGGCTGCTCCATCAGCCTGAGATTCAAAGTGAGGATGATGGCAATAGCATAGACCCACACCATTCATATAGAATTGTCACAAAAATGAGAAATCAACTGATAGGCTACTGTGTCTTGGGGTTTGTTTGTTACTGTGGTGTACACTAGCTTTTCTTGATTGGCACAAAGGCTTAATACTCTTCTATTAAGTGCAGGACTGTGTAATCCACTGGAGACTGATGAGATACTGCCAAAGACACCCACTTTGCTTCTTTAATTTCAACCTAGGGTGATATATTTACAGGGACTATTATGCCTTTAGCTTCATTTCCCCCTCCCCTACCATTATTCTTTTTTCCTATCTTGCTACTGTGCCTCTTAATTTTGTTAGAGGCATGAAGACTTTCTTTTCTTCTATAGTAAAATAGTCACCCATGCTTGGACCAAGGATCTGCCAGATCACATATCATTTCTTCCATTACAGGCATCAAGACATCCTTAAAACATATATTATTCAACAACTGATGGTTTCAGTTTCAGTGCATAATAAGAAATAGAAAGTCCAATGCATTTTTTGTATATGCCTGTAGAAACAGATAACCATGATTTATTTTATCATAACAAAAAGTATTTACGCTGTGATTCATATCTCTAATGCAGTGTCATTATTCTGTGGCTGTGCTAACTGTAGAGGAAGAGTTGTTTATAGTTAACAGACAGAATGTCAGACTCAGACCCAAGAGTCATTCCAAGAATGATGACAAGGACAGCGTGTCTTAGAAGAAACTACCCAGCTGGAATGGGGATTTTGTGAAGTATATGCAACCTAAATATTCTATTATCTTCTGTGCTTTTCTTCTCCCAAGGGAGAATTTCTTTTGTCTGGTCTTTAATGGAGCAGTGAGCTTCTTCATATTCCAGTCTTTAATTTTGACTTTCTTAAATATCTACGTTTGTGATGGAATCACTCTCCAAAGATTCCTTTGGGACTTCCATAGAAGAAGGTGTACACATAACTAGCTTAAGAGTATATGCACCAGTGTGGACAGGTCCAGGCCAACCACAGAATATGAACATTTAGTAGTAGTCTGCCCACTTGACCACTTCTAACAAAGCCTTATTTTTTCTTTCCCTGAGACAGATAGAACCACTGTGTTTCTGGAATAATGCTAGAACATTTAATTTTCCTTTACAAAGTCATACTTCTTTTTTAAGAAAGGGAGAAGCCAAAGAACTTACACACATGACCCTTGGACATGAAAGAAGGGGAGCAGTGTTGGAGGGAAGGGGGTACCAGGCAGAGGAGGGCAAAAGTCAAATTGGGACAACTGTAAGAGTATAATCAATAAAATATACTTTAAAAAAAGTCATACTTTTTAAAAGAACAATATGTAACACCCATATTATCATGCCATAGATTTTAAAGCTGTTAATTTTTACATTTTTTCAAGCCTTTGTATGTGTATATATTTTTTAAAAAATCACGTTACATATGCATTTTTATTTTTAGAAAAAAATAGTAAGCTATAAATGTCCACTTTGACTGTATCTCCAGACCCATTGTCCTCCCACTGTTTCCCAGAGATAACCACTATGATGTGTTTGATAGTCATCCTTTTTAATACTTCTACATACAACCATAGAAATCCAACAATAAAATGCAATATTTCAGTGTTTTAGACCTATTTTTATTGAGTCATGTAGTTCTGGTCCTTTTATTTTTATCTCGATAGTAATATGGTGTATGAGAATACCATATTTTATCCATTTATTTATTAATGAACTTTTGGGGTTGGAAGATGGAGGTGAAGAAGGTAGGAACTAAACCCTCTTGCTCGTGCACCCAACTGGGACACGTAGCTGATCTTCTGAAGAACTGAGTGATCAGCCAATGAAATTCCAGCTTATTTGAAGTTTGGAAGCCAAAGTTTGCAGAGGACGATAGAAAACGGTTATATAAGACAATAAGACCTGGAGCAGTGAAAGGACCAAAGACAGATCCAGAGAGAGATCAGAAGGCTAATGCCAACAACTGAGAAAAAAATTCACATTATGTCCTTCAGAACTTGCATTTTATTTTTTATTTTATTTTTTTGCATTTTTTTGTCATTTTTAAATATATTTGAATTTTAAATTTTTTCTTCCTTTACGTTTACTTTTCTTTGTTTATTTATTTGATTTTCTTGTTTGTCTAGTCTTAATTTTCTACCTTTCCTACTACATTTTAATATCTCATCTGACACGAACCCATATTCCAATAACACATTATTCTTGGTCTTTAAATTTTTATTCCTTTTATTCAGATCAAATATTGCTTATCTTACTATTGTTACAAATCCCTACCCAGGTTTTGGCCCAATTTTGCCATCCTCCTGAGCTTTATTACTGTTGTGGTTAACTTTATTTTCTCCCACACTACCCCAAGTTTCTGTCACTTACTCTCACTATGTCTATCATCTAACCTCACATAGGTGTTCTGCTTTTTGGAGTCAGCTCACATTCCCCCCCCCACCCATAAGAGTCTTATCTTTTTTTCACCTTTTATAAAAAGTGGCTACTTGGTGAATTATCATGCATATTGCGGCACTACTCCAAGGATCACCTGTCTGTTCCCTACTTGTTAGTACTTTAATTCCCATAGAACACTCCCCTATTGTTTTACACCACTTCACCTTTGCCCTGCCCCTGATCACATACAAGATAAGGCAGGAATTGTGAATACCAGTAAACCTGTAGGAGGAGAGAACCCACTAACATAGAAGCCACCAACAGGAAAAACCCAAGTGCAAGAAGAGATACCACACAAACAGAAGAAAGGGCAAACCTAGAGCATCCAGGTAAGGAGATCAAAGAGACCACACCATTGAGTCCCACAGAACTCCAACCACGGAAGTTCGCGCTACACAGACAGCTGGCAAAGCTGAGCATCAGGAATCACAGAACCAAACAAAAAGAATCCCTGAAAATGGAGAGATAAAGAAAGAACCAACTATCGAAAGGAATAGAAGACTAAAAGAGATGAATGAAATGGCGGCAAGCAAACTATCAGATATTGAATTCAAAAGAATGGTGATAAGGATCCTCAAGGAACTCACAGACAACTACAAGGAACTAAATGACAAGTACAACAGTATGAAAAAGGAAATAGAAACCTTAAACAAGAACCAGGAAGAAATGAAGGATACAATTTCTGAAATAAAAAAAATACACTAGAAGGAATTACAAGCAGGCTGGATGAAACAGAGGACTGAATTAGTGAGCTGGAAGATAAGGTAGAAAGAAATACCCAGGTAGAACAGCTGCATGAAAAAAGACTAAAAAAATATGAAGATACCTTAAAGGAAATGCAAGACAACCTCAAATGCAACAACATTTGAATTATAGGAATCCCAGAAGGAGAAGAAAAGGAGCAAGGGACAGAAACCCTGTTTCAAAAAGTAATGACAGAAAACTTCCTGAACCTGGAGAGGGAAAACACCATGCAAGTTCAGGAAACACAGAGGGTCCCAATCAAAGTGAAGCTAAACATGTGTACTCTAAGACACATCATAATTAACATTCCAAGTTTTAAAGACAAAGATTATCTTAAAAGCAGCAAGGGAGAAACAAGAAGTAACATACAAAGGTGGAAAGATAAGGTTAGTAACTGATTTCTCCACAGAAACACTACAAGCCAGAAGGGAATGGCAAGAAATATTCTAAGTAATGAAAAGCAAAGGCCTATAACCATAACCAAGATGACTCTACCCAGCAAGGATCTCAATTAAAATGGAAGGAGAAATAAGGAGTTTCCCAGACAAAAGAAGGCTGAAAGAATACACATCTACCAAACCAGCACTATAAAAGATGCTAGATGGTCTGCTATAAGAAGAGGAAGAAGGAGAGAGAGAGAGGAACACAGGTACAAAGGCAGAAAAATGAATAAGTACCTATCAATAATAACCTTAATGTTAATAGATTAAATGCTCCAATCAAAAGATACAGGGTAGCTGAAAGGATAAGAAAACATGACCCACACATATGCTGCCTACAGGTGACCCACACAGACTGAGAGTGAAGGGTTAGAAAAAATATTCCAAGCAAATGGACAGGAAAAGAAAATCCAGTGTAGCAATACTTACATCAGACAAAATAGACTTCAAAACAAAAGCCATAAAGAGAGATACTGAAGGATACTACATAATGCTCAAGGGAAGAATCCATCAAGAAGACATAAACATTTTAAATATATATGCACCCAACATAGGAGCACCAAAATTTATAAGGAAAATCTTGGAGGATGTCAAGAAAGATATAGACAGCAACACACTTATACCAGGGGATTTTAACACCCCACTGTCAAAAATGGATAGATCTTCTGAAAAAAACATCAACAAGGATATTGTGGCATTGAACAATGTCCTAAGTCAAGTGGACTTAACTGATACATATATATATAGAAACTTTCGTCCCAAGGAAGCAAAATACACCTTCTTTTCAAACATATGGAATATTTTTGTGGTAGACCACATGATGGGACACAAAACAAGCCTCAACAAATTCAAGAAAATTGAAATCATATCAAGCATTTTCTCAGACCACAAGGGCCTGACGCTAGTAACCAACCTCAAGGAAAAAACTCAAAAAACACTCAAACTGATGGAAACTGAAGAGCATGCTATTAAACAATGAAGGGGCTAATAATGAGATCAAGCAAGAAATCAAAATATTTCTGGAAACAAATGAAAATGAGCATACAACTGTCCCAAACTTATGGGAGACAGCAAATGCAGTTCTGAGAGGAAAGTTCATAGCAATACGGACCTACCTGAAAAAGAGAAACATTTCAAATAAACAACCTAACACAACATCTTGTAAAGGAACAACAACACACAAAGCCCAGAGCAATTAGACAGAAGGAAATAAGATCAGAGCAGAATTAAACAACAGTAGAGACTAAGAGAACAATTCAAAGGCTCAGTAAATCCAGGAGTTGGTTCTTTGAAAAGATAAGCAATATCAACATGTCTTTAAGCAGACTCATTAAGAAAAAAATGGGAGAGGACCCAATAAATAAAATCAGAAATGAAAGAGGACAGATGACAACTGATACCACAGAAATACAAAGGACTGTAAGAAATTACTACAAAGAACTATGTGCCAAGAAATCTGAAAACCTGGGTGAAATGGACAAATTCCTGGAAAAAATATAATCTTCTAAAACTGAATGAAGAAGAAACAGAAAGCCTGAACAGACTGGTAACAGTTGGTGAAATTGAAGCAGTACTCAAAAAACTCCTGGCACACAAAAGTCTTGACCGGGTGGTTTCCCAGGAGAATTCTGCACAACATTTAAGGAAGAGCTAACCTCTATCCTTCTCAGACTATTCTAAAAAATCCCCAAAGAGGGAAGACTCCCTAACTCTTTTATGAAGCCAGCATTGTCCTAATCCCAAAACCAGATAAAGACACCACAAGGAAAAAAAACTACAGGCCAATATCACTGATGAACACACATGCTAAAATCCTCAACAAAATATAGGAAAACTGCATCTAGCAATACATTAAAAAGATCATACACTATGATCAAGTCAGATTCATTCCAGGGATGCAAGGATGGTACAATATTTGCAAATCAATAAAAGTAATACCTCATATAAACAACAGGAAATTCAAAAATCATATGATCATATCAATAGATGCTGAAAATGCATTTGACAAAGCACAGCACCCATTTATGATAAATACACTCAGCAAACAGGGAGTAGAGGGAGCATACCTCAACATAATACAAGCCACATGTGAGAAACCTATAGCCAACATCATACTCTATGGGCAAAAACTAAAATCTTTCCTACTAAGATCAGGATCAAGACACAGGTGTCCATTTTCACCACTTTATTCAGCACAGTATTGGAGGTCTTAGGCACTATGATCAGACAAGAAAAAGAAATAAAAGACATCCATATAGGAAAGGAGGAAGTAAAACTGGCATTTTTTTGCAGATGATATGATTGTGTGCATAGAAAATCCTATAGACTACACCAAAAAAACTAGTCAACCTAATAAGTGAATTTGGCAAAGCACTGGGATACCAAGTCAATATTCAGAAATAGAAGGCATTTTAGTACACCGAAAATGAAATATCAGAATCAGAAATCAGGAAAAAATATCCCATCCACTATAGCAACAACAAATAAAGTACCTAGGAATAAACTTTACCAAGGAGGCAAAAAACCTGTACTCACAAATCTACACAACCCTGAAGAAAGAAATTAAGGAAGAGACAAATACGTGGAGGCATATACCATGTTCATGGATCAGAAGAATTAACATAATCAAAATGTCCATACTACCCAAAGCAGTTTACTGATTTGACACAATGCCCATTAACGTATCAATGATATATTTCACAGATATAGAACAAACAGTTCAAAAATTTATTTGCAACCATAAATGACCCCAAAGAACCACAGCAATTTTGAGAAAGAAGAACAAAGTTGGAGAGATCACAATACCTGATATCAAGCTATACTACAAGGCTACTGTAATCAAAATAGCCTGGTTACTGGCATAAGAAGAGATACATAGATTAATGGAACAGAACAGAGAGCCCAGAAATAAACTCATCTCTTTATGGTCAAATAATATTTGATAAAGGGGGCAGAAGCATAATATGGAATAAAAATAGCCTTTCCAACAAATGGTGTTAGGACATCTGGACAGCTATATTAAAAAAAAAAAGAAACTTGACCACCAACTTACACCATACATAAAAATAAACTCAGGATGGATAAAAGACTTAAATATAAGTCGTGACACCATAAAAGTCCCAGAGGGGAACATAGGTTGGAAAATCTCAAATATTCCATGCAGCAATATTCTTACCAATATGACTCTTAGAGCAAAGGACATAAAGAAAAAATAAACAAATGAGACTTCCTCAAAATAAAAAGCTTCTGCATGGCTAAAGAAAACAACAGCAAAATGAAAAAGGAACCAACCATACGGGAAAATGTATTTACCAATGATATGTTGGACAATGGGCTTGATCTCCAAATTATAAAGAACTCACACGACTTCCCAGGAAAACAAACAACCTAATTAAAAAATGAGCAATGGGCCTGAACAGACACTTCTTCAAGGAGGACATACAGAGGGCTCAGAGACATATGAAAGGATGCTCAGCATCACTAGCCATTAGAAAATGCAAATTAAAACTATAATGAGATACCACTTCACACCAGTCAGAATGGCCATCATAAACAAATCAACAAACAACAAGTTTGTTTGGTGAGGTTGTGGAGAAAATGGACCTCTAGTACACTGTTAGTGGGCATGCAGACTGGTGCAGCCACTGTGGAAAACAATATGGAATTACCTCAGAAAATGAAAAATGGAACTGCCTTTTGACTCAGCAATTCCACTGTTGGGATTATACCCTAAATATCCAGAAACACCAATTCAAAAGAACCTATGTACCCCAATGTTCATAGCAGCACAATTTCCAGTAGCCAAGTATTGGAGGCAACCTAAGTGCCTGTCAGTAAATGAGTGGTTCGAAAAACTGTGTTACATTTACACAATGGAATACTATGCAACAGAAAGAAAGAAGGAGCTCCTATCATTCACAACAGCATGGATGGATCTGGAGAGCATTATGCTAACTGAAATAAGCCAGTTGCGAAAGACAAATACCACATGATTTCACCTATAAGTGGAGACTAATCAACAGAACAAATAATCAAGTTAAATGTAAATGGAAACATCGAAGTCAAGAACAAACTGACAGTGAACAGAGGAGAGGGGGAGGGGAAGATGGGGGAAAATGGGAAAAGTGGTCAAGGAACATATATGGGGGACTCATGGACAAAGTCAAGGGCTGTGGGGTCCAGGGTGGAGGGAAGGGGCACCGGTGGAGGGAAAATGGACAAAGCTGTACTTGAACAACAATAAAGAATTAAAAAAAGATTTACAAATTTCCATTTATAAAATAAGTCATGAGGATGCAATGTACAGCATAAGAAATATAGTCAATTAAATTGTTAATAACTATACATGGTTATTATACTTGTGGTGATCATGTCATAAGGTATATAAATGTCTAATCACTATGTGTACCCCTGAAACTATTATAATATTGTATGTCAACTATAATTAAAAAAGAACATAGTAACTAAATAATGAGGTATTTCAGAAAAACAATAAGGAACTTTTGGGTTGTTCCTATTTTTCTTGTTATTTTCAACAATGCTGTAATAAACACCCATTTCTGTGTTCTTTTGTATACATGTACAAATATTTTTCTAGGGTGTATATTGAGAAGTGGGAATTCTAGGTTATAAATTAGCACCTTTCTTATTTTATTGTCAAAACTCACTCTCAAGTGGCTGTTCAAGTTTACGTACCCATGAGCATGGTGTGAGATTATCTGTTTACCCACCCTCCTCCTCTATACTGGTGATTGTCACACTTTTTAATTATGGCTAATCTGATGAATAAAAGATGCACTCTCACTGTAGTTTTAATTTAGGTTTCCCTGATTACTGGTGCAACTGAACATATTTTCATATGTTTATTGGCCATTTGTGTTTCCTCTGGATTCATTATATGCCTAAATTATCTCTGCTGATTTTTTTCTTGCATGCAAAAAGAATACACTGAAAAACATTTATACATAAAAAAGAAGCTGAAGAAAAGAGAAAATTATCTTCAGCTTTGTTTACTAGAGCAATTCTCTTGAATCTACCTGAAAAGAGTCACTTTATTGTGCAATTTCATTCCAGGAAGAGGAGAGTATGGCATCACACACATTTAATACATAAATATGTTATTTAGTCAAAATTCACCTTCGAAACTGAAATTCTATGTAAGTTCCTTCAGAATTAACACATTAACATGCTTTAGTAAACATTATTGTGTAATGACTAAAACATGGGTTTTGGAGCCAGAAGGAGCTGAATTCCTATTTCAGCCACATTAATTTCTACCTGGAAAAACCTTCGGAAGACTACTTAGTGTTTCTGAGCCTCCAGGATATTTTCTTACTTTTCTTTGTCTTTCCTGCACCTGGCTAAGAGTTCCTTTCTCCATCCCCTTCCTTGTTATCATTCCTGGTGACTTCAGCATCCATTTTCATGACAAGCCTATAGCCTGGCTTCACAGTCTTGATCTTTTTACATTTTGACACCCCTTTTCTCCCTGATACTTAAGTGATCCATTAGCATGGTCTCACGTGGACCCATGTTATTACTTATGAGCCACCTTCAAGAATTTTAACTCCAAATGTCCTTGTAGCCAAAACATACTGCTCTTTCATTTCTGACCATCCTTTCATTTTCATATTGTCTTCCATCCCACTAGCCCTTCCCTTTCTTTATAAACACTTAACTTCCTTTCTCTTAACCAACCTGTCCACTTTGGAGCCTTGTTCAACAATGCCTTCTCTCTCCAGAGCTCCCCTGGTCTTTCACTGTATCCACCTTGTCAGTCTTCGGTCCTGAGGACATACTGCTGTCAGTTTTCTCTCCTCTCCCTATCATGAGTTATTCAGCATCAGGATAATTAGGTTAATTATGGCAGTGGTTCACCAATTGTAGGTCCTGCACCAGCAGCATCCATATCACCTAAGAACTTGTTAGAAATGCAAATTCTCAGGCCTCTCTCAAGGCCTACTGACTTAGAAATTGTGGGGAGGGGACCCAGCAGTCTGTGTTCAGTATATGCTCCTGGTGATTCTGATGAATGCTAATATTTGGGAACCACTACTCCATGGACTCCAGACCTAAGCTGAATACTCTTGACAATTCTTTGATTTATCCTTCAACTGAATGCCTAATGGCCAAAATTCTCAAACTGAAATACAGATTTCCTAGTGTCAACCATTATGATTTGGTACATCTTAGTGAGACCCCTGAATAAATTTCTAATGTGCATTTGTGCTAATTTTGACTTAAGAGGGTCTGTGGACTGCACTTTGGAAAGCGTCAAGAAAACCCCTCATGATGATATTCTAATGCCCCTAACCTCAACCAATATCTCTTCTCTCCAAAAACCATATGGCCTCTCTTTTACTAAATTCATGCAGATAAATGCTTAATCCTACCCTGTTCTGCCTATTTAGTACCTCACTCAAACATTGTCTTCCCCAATAAATTGACCCTTGAACAATGCAGGGGTTAGGATGTCTGACCTCCCACACAGTTGAAAATCTCTGTTGTGCTGAATTCTCCTGTATGCTTAAAAATATCTCCATGACATTGCCAATCCTTTGATTTCTTGTTCTATTTTATTTATTATCTTTACTAACAGAGTGCGTAAAACAGTGGAGCACTGACACTGCTTACACCCCCTTATTCACTCATCCCTACCATCCTACCACATTACTAAACTTATTCTCTTGGTGTTTCCCAGAGACTTCCTAATTGTCAAATCAAATGCCTTTTCCACCTTACCTCCACTCCCCCCACCCACATTGAAGTTTTATCCTAATGACTATTGTTTCCTTATTCAAACTATTCCCTCCCTTGGCTTTTTTTAGTTGTATTTTCTCCTATGACCATTTATCCCACTTAGATCCCCCTACTCCCTGCAATCAGCACACTGTTATCAATGTTCATCAGCCCCTTTTCCTTTTTGCTCCACCTTCCACTCCTAAATAGCCCTCACCCACAGCCTCTTCTTTAGCAGTGAGTCTGTCTCTATATTAGTTCAGTTTTGTTCATTAGTTTCCACGTATGAGTGAAATCAAATGGTATTTGTCTTTCTCTGACTGGCTTATTTCACTTAGCATAATATTCTCCAGTTCCATCCATGCTGTTGCAAATGGTAGGAGTTCCTTATTTCTGCTGCACAGTATTCCCTTGTGTAAATGTACCACAGTTTTTTGAACCACTCATTTACTGATGGACACTTGGGCTGATTCTATATCTTGGTGATTATAGATAATGCTGCAATGAACATGGAGTTGCTTATGTTCTTTTGAATTAGTGTTTCCAATTTCTTTGGATAAATTTGCAGAAGTGGGATTGCTGGGTCATAAGACAGTTCCATTTTTAATATTTTGAGGTATCTTTGCACTGATTTCTACAATGGCTGCACTAATCTGCATTCCCACCAACAGTGCATGAGGGCTCCCTTTTCTCCACATTCTTGCCAAATTTGTTTCTTGATTTATTGATGATAGCTATTCTGACAAGTTTGACGTGGTATCTCATTGTGGTTTTAATCACCCTGATGATTACTCACACTGAACATGTTTTCATATGCCTATTGGCCATCTGCATGTCCTCTTTGGAGAAGTGTCCAATCAGGTCATTTGTCCATTTTTTAATTGAATTGTTTTTGGTGTTGAGTTTTGTAAGTTCTTTATAAATTTTGTATATTAATCCCTTATCATATATATCATTGGTGAATATGTTCTGTCACCAGTGGGCTGTCTTTTTATTTCGTGGATGGTTTTCTTTCAGCACAAAAACTTTTTAGTTTGATGTATTCCCATTTGTTTATTTTTCTTTTATTTCCCTTGCCCGATGAAATATATCGGAAAAAATATTGTTATGAGAATTGTTCCACATTTTACTGCTTATGTTTTATTCTAAGAGTTTTATGGTTTCAAGTCTTACATTTAAGTATTTAATTCATTTTTAGTATATTCTTGTGTATGGTGTAAGAAGGTGTTCTAGTTTCATTTTTTCCATGTTATCTGTTCCGTTTTTCTCAATACCATTTATTGAATGGACTATCTTTATCCCATTGTATATTGTCTCCTTTGTTAAGTATTAACTGACCATGAAGTTTTGGGTTTATTTCTAAGGTCTCTATTCTGTTCCATTGATTGATATGTCTGTTATTATGCAAGTACTATGCTTTTTTGATTACTATGGCCTTGTAGTATAGTTTGATATCAGGTAACATGATTGTTCCAATGTTGTTCTTTCTCAAGATTGATGTGGTTATTCAGGGTTTTTTGTGGTTCCACATAAATTTTTAGAATTTTTTTCTAGTTCTGTGAAATATACCATTGGTATCTTAATAGGAATTGCCTTGAGTCTATAAATTGCTTTGGGTAGTATGGAAATTTTACTGATGTTAATTTTTCCTATGAACACAGTATATGCTTCCACTTATATCATTTTCAATTTCTTTCTTATGTACCTTATAATTTTCCAAGTATAGCTGTAAATGGGATTGTTTTCTTAGTTTCACTTTTGTTAGTTCATTATTGTTATATAAAAATGCAACTGATTTCTGGATATTTATTTTGTATCCTTTTACTTTACTGTGTTCACTTATCAGTTCACATAGTTGTTTTGGTTGAAACTTTGGAGTTCTCTGTATAGTCTCATGTCATCTACAAATAATGACAGTTTTACTTCTTTCTTTCCAGTTTGGATCTCTTTTATTTCTTCTTCTCATCTAATTGCTGTGGCTAGGAATTCCTGTACTATGTTGAATAAGAGTGGTGAAAATGGACATACCTGTCTTGTTCCTGACCTTAAGGGAAACACTTTTAGTTTTGTCCATTGAGTATGATGCTGGATATGGGTTTGTTATATATGACCTTTATTACATTGAGGTATGTTCCCCCCCTTCCCACTTTGCTGAGAGTTTTTTTTCATAAATTGGTGCTGAATTCCATTAATTTTTTTTCTGCATCTATTTATATGATCATGTGATTTTTAACCTTTATTTTGTTTATGTGATATATCACATTTATTGATATGCTAGTATTGCATCAACCTTACATCTCTGGAATAAATCCCACTTGATCATAGTGTATGATCTTTTTAATGTATTGCTGGATCAGTTTGCTAATACTTTCTCAAGGATTTTAGCATGTATGTTCATTGAAGATATTGAGCCATAATTTTCTCTCCTTGTAGTGTTTTTATCTGGTTTTGAAATTAGGATAATGCAGGCCTGATAAAATGAGCTTGGGAGTCTTCCCTGCTCTTGAATTTTTTTGGAAAATTTTGAAAAAGAGGTGTTAGTTCTTCCTTAAATGTTTGGTAAAATTCACCTCTGAAGCTATCTGGTCTAGGACTTCTGTTTGTTGGAAGTTTTTTGATTACTGGTTTAATTTCATTAGCTGTAATCTGTCTATTCAAGTTTTCTTTCTTTTTAAAAATATTTTATTTATTTATTTTTAGAGAGGGGAAAGGAGGGATAAAGAGAGGGAAACATCAATGTGTGGTTGCCTCTCGAGTGTCCCCTGCTAGGGACCTCGCCCACAACTCAGGCACATGCCCTGACAGGGAATTGAACCAGCAACGCTTTGGTTCACAGGGCAGTGCTCAGTCCACTGAGCCACACTAACCAGGGCTGTCTGTTCAAATTGATAATAATTCATGATTCAGTTTTGGAAGATTGCATGTTTCTAGGAAGAGAATGATTTTTTGGGAGGCTTCTCACACATTCTGCACTATCCAGTGTCTTCTAGGCTGTTGATTATAATAATTATGGGGCTATTGGAATGGCAAATGTGAAAGTTAAATGCCCAAAATATCACTGTTTTTTAGGAGATTTAATCACTTTTATTCAATAAATGTGTGTTAAATTGCTGCAAGTCTTTGGTTAATGTCCAGAGTTCTGAAACTTTGATTTTGACTTTTTTTTTTGTGAGCAGTCTCATTGCTTTTATGGGGAAGACTAGCTTTGTAGAGGTCTTTCCTCTGCCTTTTCTGCTGATGTCACCATTGCTACTCTAATATTGATTGCTACATCTGTGTTTTAATTTCACTTGTCCTTCACCTGAATTTCCCTCAATACCTTAAATTCAATATGTTTTAAATAGAACTAATAGTCTCTTCCCTCAGATTTACTCATTCTTCCCATGGCCCTGTTAAAAAACTTTACTTTGCGGCCAGAGAAAATCAGTATAGCAAAACAGATGGAGGAGTCATTAGAATTATAGTAGAACCTAATTATAATTATCTGTTTTAATCTGGAACTGCTGGGTATAAAAGGAATAAAGAGACTAGGATTTGAAAATTTAAGAATTTGAATCACAATAATATTAGCACTAGACTTTCCCTGCCCCCATAATCTGTGACTCAGTTTAATAATTATCCCTTTGTAAAATTAATTGTTTGCTTCACAGGCCAGGTGACTTGTGACCCACCTCTGAAAACTCTGCACACAGTAGGTATTAAATAAATGACTAATAATACTGGTAGCATAAAATTTAGTTAAGTAGATAATACACATGAATTTCTTGAATTCTCTCACCCCTCCCCCACCCAGAGATCTAGACTTTTTCCAAGCTAAATTTTTTTCCAAAAATTCATGAACATAATTAATTTTTTCAATATTTCATTGACATGTCAAGCTGAATTATATAAAAAGAGAGCCAAAATTAGAATTTGATATGGGATGTAAGATCTAATATTATTTCATGCCTCCTTGTGGGCATCCAATAAATATTAATTGTGCTGGGAGTCCAACTAGCAAATTATGGCTAGTTTGACTCCCAATAACTCTATCATTATCCACCTTTAACATTTCATAAAAGTTGATACAGACCACTGGAAATCAAGGGAAGGTAGCCATCTCCCACAATGAGATAAACCAACAAAATTTTTTATTCGTCTGGTCTTACTTCCTTTTTTAAAATTGTTAGTAAAGTACAGTTGTCTCCATTTTCTGTGAACCACTCTCTCCCAACCCCACTGACCACCACTTCCCACACTCAACCCTACCCCTCTTTGGCTTTGTCCATGGGTCCTTTTTTTTTGGTATGTTTTATTGAGTATGCTATTAACAGTTTTCTTCCCTATATCCCATCTGCCCTGCACCCGTCCCATCATCCCCACACCTCTTAGTCCATGTCCATGGGCTGTGCACACCAGTTCTTTGGCTTCTTAATTTCCCACACTACTCCCAGCCTCCCTCTGTCTGCTTTTTTAAAAATTTGTTTTTGTCAACATTTCCCCCCCACCAC